>RJWJ010002838.1:0-94129 GCA_004363605.1 Indri indri | reverse complement strand
CCAAGGAAATCTAATTGAGGATAGAAGACATACAAAACTTAAATGTCAAATAACAACACATAAATCAAAATGACAATACATTTATAAAACTTAGCACAAATAGTATACTATACTAGGTTTTCCCTCTCGCCCACCTTTTTCCCCTGTTCCCTTAATCTTTCCACAGATCTCACTGTTCCAGTCAAAAATTATTTTCTCCAGCTCTCATATGATGCTAAGTTCTTCACTACTCTTAAGCTGCCCAGTAAATGACTGTTACTGGTCTCATAGTTCACCAACTTAGGACTTTTGGATCCATGTCACCTGGGTTAATTGCTGATTTATTGAGGCAAATGTCCATCAAAAAGGTGATTTACTTACACATTCCAGATTTGTTTTCAGTACTAATGGCTCCTCTCTTTTTTTCTGTTCATCCATTTTCCTTTTCCCTGTTTCTGTATCCTCTGGTAACAGCTTGTGGATTTGATCTTCAGAGGTTTTTTCCTCTTGTAACTTTTCTTCTCTCAGCTAAAAATACATATTACACAGAGACAGTAGAGTTTTAGGCAACTCTATATTTAAAAACATCTTTTACTCTGTAGTCTATTAGAACAAACAGATCACATGGCAGTTTTGACACTATTTTTTTTTTTTTTTTTTTTTTGAGGCAGAGTCTCACTCTCTTGCCTGGGGTGAGTGCCGTGGCGTCAGCCTAGCTCACAGCAACCTCAGACTCCTGGGCTCAAGCGATCCTTCTGTCTCAGCCTCCCGAGTAGCTGGGACTACAGGCATGCGCCACCATGCCCGGCTAATTTTTTCTATATATATTTTTAGCTGTCCAATTAATTTCTTTCTATTTTTGGTAGAGACGGGGGTCTCGCTCTTGCTCAGGCTGGTCTCAAACTCCTGAGCTTAAGGAATCCACCCACCTCGGCCTCCCAGAGTTCTAGGATTACAGGCATGAGACACTATTTTTCTTATCAGATATAGAGCCCTCTTGACGTTTAAGTAAATCTGCTTTTACTTGGCTCTTGCCAAACATATACTTCATGGCTTAAGATTTAACTGCTCTGCATTCTTGGGCAATATGAAACCATAAAAGCTAAGATAATACTCGTAACCAAAAAATAATGTTTGTTCACATAGCCAAAAAAGCCTGAACCTACAAACTTTCCTTATTCCCATAGCCAGATGTAACTGCATTGGACCAGGAGAAGAGAAGAGTTGGCCACAGAGAGCCAGAGAAGCTGAGCTAGGCCACTGTTAACAGAGAGAATGACTTATCACAGTCACAACGTCCTACATTTTTATGCTCTCATCTTGTGGTCACAGGATAGGTCAAGATACATAGTCTGCAAAGAAATTTAAGGCAGAGGCATATGCTCTTTATTTTGGGGAGGAAGCACATAGCATTATGAAAATAGCATTGGCTTTGGAATAAAATCTTAGGTGATCTTGGGCAAATGAACCATCATTTGCTTGTCTCCAAAATGGAGATAATGCTACTTATTTTGCAGATATTGCTATGAGGCATAAATGAGATAACAGTATGACATAATTCTTTAACACAATGTCTTGCCATGCACTTATAGTACATCAAGACCTTTTTTTTCTTTTTTTGAAGTTACCGCATTTATTATTATTTTACCTGTTTGTTTCCCCTCTCCTCCTCTGTTGTAAGTTCTTGAGAGCAGAGCCCCTGCCTGTCTTGTTCAGTACCCCCGGACCCACAGCCTTGCCCGAGCGCCTAGCCCCTCCACTGCTTTGTGTTAAACAGGTGAATGGAACGAGCCGCAGCTCCTCTGCTCCGCAGGTGAGGCGAGGGCTGGGAGGACCTTCCTCTAGGAGATGAGGTGGAGCCACACTCCCAGAGTCCTCTTCGGAAAGAAGAGAGCTTCTAAAGGACTTCTGGGGAGACTGGCGGGTGTTCCTTTCCTGATCGGAGTTTGGGAAAAGTGACTGACACTATGCCTCTTGCTGAGACTGCTACCTAGTCCCTACTGGCAAAACTATGCTCGCCCTTTATAACCAAACGGGGGTCATGTGGTTTGTTGCCTGGCGTCGTGGTGCCCCCCGCCACGCTGGCCAGGACCAGGAGTCTCCCCGCCAACCCCGCGGTGGCTGCCGCCCAGGCTCTGCGCAGAGCCAAGACCTCTCTTTCTATTAATACTGTTATTCACTTTTCACTGCTTAGGGTTTTAACAAAATTTAAACAAGATAATGCATATCAAAGCAAGTATAGGCTACTAATATTTTTAATCATTCTTCTGGGGAAAAAATAAAGCTAAAGAACAAATAAGAAAATTCTTGATAGGCTATGGCTTCAAGGTTTAAAAAAAAAAAACAAAACCAAAAAACTACAATAACAATAAACAACAATAAAGCCTTAGTCTTAGCTTTTCAATTTCTACAGGTCTGATTCCTGTCAGCCTCAACTAGTCTTTAAGATGTTAGTCTAATAATTCATGAGGTTATGAATATGCAAGAGCACCATATACAATACTATGCCAGGAAGAGATTCAAATGAAAGAATATACTATCAACTCTGCCCAATGCAAACAAGAACACAAGGGAAAGGAAAGCAAATCCTCAGCTGGGGAGAGAACAAAACTAAAGTCTATGCTAACTACTAACATAAGACAATCAATGTCTTTTGAAGATCACAGATGAGAAATTATTGTTCAACAACTTGACCATAAGCTACACAAAGGGCATTTTACTTTTAGAGGATAGAGGGGCAGAGTGGCAAAGAAAGAGAACAGGTTTTAGCATCATTAATAATTATCATTTACTGAACTCTATGTGTCAGGAGCTGAGCTAAGCACTATATATACATTCTCTCACTTAAGAAAACTAAGGCTTATGAGTTAGGTAGCTTGTTCAAAGTTACACAGCCATAGGCCCTGGGGCTGGAATGCAAATCTAGGTCTATCTCAGTAGCTCTCAAACAAGGATTACTGTGCCCCCACTCTAGGGAACATGTGGCAACATATGGAGACATTTTTGGTTGTCACAACTGGGAAAGTGGAGTGTGTGTTACTGGCATCTAGTGGATAAAGGCCAGAGATGCTGCTAAGCATCCGAAATGCACAGGATAGCACCCTCCAATATATACATAAACAAATGTTGCTATTTTTAAAAAACTAAATATTAAATTTCCCATTTTATACATTTTAGTGTTATTTTGTTTAATCCTTAATGGTGTTTACACACTATGTTCTCTGTTTTTTCCAGTGTTTTAGAATTTATCCTTCTGCCTCCTATAATTTTTATTGCCGCTCTTAAAGTGTTTGACAGGAGACTTGTGTTGCTGGCAAAACCACCTTTTCATTGCAACGTTGCGTCACTGCCAATAGCCCATAATTTTAATAAAGCTAAAATGTTACAAAAGTAAAAAACTCATATATCCATTTAAATCTTCATGTGACTCGTGCTGGTGTTTTGTCTATACGGAGTTCTGTACAAGTTTTTTGCAGGGGGGAGCTGTCCTTTTTGGGGGTTATTTATAAGGATTTGAGAACTTAGTCTCTAGGAGAGTTTTACACTGAAAAAGAAAAGGGGAAGGTCAGAAAGCAGCATTATAAATCTAAAAATATCAATAGCTGTTCTCTACTGAACTCATCTGTTCCAGGCATTAAGTTTATAAAGCTTATCTCGCTTAATTGTTATGGATTTTGTTTATATCTATTTATTATTGTCATTTTATAGACAACAAAAATTAAGACTCAGTGGTTATTTCCCAAAGTCATAGAGACAGAATATGGAAGAGCCTGGATTTTAAAGCAAACCTTTGGCTTCAGACACCAGGTTCCTCAGACTCAGCACAACTGACACATTAGGCTAGATAATTCTTAGTTGTGGGTGCCTGAGCAGTCTGAGAAGGCAGCTTATGCAACACTTTTTCGGGGAGCAGGAGTTAAGGACAGAGTAGCATAACAGGGAAAGACAGAGCGACAACAAAGTGCTACAACAGCTGGCTACAGGAACAATATGAGAAACTATATGAAATGCATCTCAAGACTGTCAGTCTGAGGTGAGAAAAAGGGAAGCATATACACCTATTGGCTCCCACATCCCATTGACCAAAGTGTGCCTCACAGAGTGTTAAATACCCCAGACACTGGCCTGTACAACCTAAGTTCCCATGGTAGGTTCTGCAGCAAGGACAACTGAGAAGCCCTAGAGCTAAAAGCAAGAGGCAAGCAGTAGGAACCTAAACTAGGAGATAGACTGAAGCTGCCCATTACTGTAAATGAAATCATTTTTACTGCTTCCATTTTCAGAAGCTCATTACTAGAGAAAAGCTACTGACTACTGTACATTAATCTCATACTCACGCTACCAAGAACACCATGGAATTTTTTTCCTGAAAATCTCTTTACTTTGCCCTCATTAATTTTTAAAAATAAACTTTAAAATCAAAGTATAATATACACACAGAAAAGTATACAAATCATAAATGTAAAGCATGATAAAATTATACAAAATAAGCATATCTATTAACCACCAAGACCAAGAAACAGTTTATTACCAATACCCCATGTGCTTACTCCTCACTCAAAAGTAACCATGATCCTGGCTTTTAACACCATAAAATCACATTACCTATTTCCGAATTTTATATAAATGGAGTCTTAATATGACTTTGTCTTCCTTCACTCAACATTCTATTTGTGGTATTCATCCAGGTAGGTATACACAGTAGTTTGTTACTTCTTATTTTGTTTTATTCTATTGTTTGACTATAAAACAATTTAAACATTCTATTGTTGAATATTTGAGTAGCTTCTAATTTTGGGCTATTTATAAGTCGAGTGCTTAAAATATTCTTCAATATGTATGCACGTATACATTCTGTTGTTCTGTGGAGTATATCCTAGAAGAGAAGCTGCTGAGTCATTAAGCTGTGGTCAAGCAGCCAGTTTTCCAAATTGGTTGTACAAATTACACTTCCACCTCCCCAGTGTAGGAGAGTGACAGTTGCTTCTAGTCTTGCTAACACTCATTTGTCTATTTTAGCCATTCCAGTGGGTATATATTGATACTTCATTATGATTTTAATTTGCATTTCTCTAATGACTAAAGATGTAGAACAGCTTTTCATATATTTATTATTTGAAAACCCTGTTTTATGAAGTGTCTATTCACATTTTTGCCCTTTTTTCTTTTAGATGTTTGGGGTTTTTTCTCCAGTAATTTGTAAAAGTTACTTATGTTTTTTGGATATGAGGCAATTGTCAGGAAAAAATATATACATACAAATATATAGCTATATGTATGTATATCTTATATTTATGTATGTATATGTGTATATATATGTACACTTATACAGTAGCTTGCGTTTTTCACTCTTAGTATAGTTGTCCCTTGGAACACATGGGGGATTGGTTCCAGGACCTCCACATATACCAAAATCCATGCATACTCAAATCCCACAGTCAGCCCTGCAGAACCCACCTATATGAAAAGTCAGCCCTCTGTATACATGGTTTTACATCCTGGGAATACTGTATTATCGATCCACATTTGGTTGAAAAAAATCCACATATAAGTGGACCCATGCGGTTCAAACACGTATTGCTCAAGAGTAAACTGTACTGTCTTTTGAAGACAAGAAATTCCAGGTTTTAATGCACTTCAACTTATCAATCTTTTATTTTCTGGTTAATGCTTTTTGTATTCCATTTAAAAAATGTTACATACCCAAAGTCATGAGAATATTTTCCCATATTATCTTTAAGGAGTTTATTGTTTGACCTTTCAATATATAATCCACTTAGAATTGATTTTTCCATGTTAAGGCATAATCTGCATATGACAATATGAACACATATGGAATATATAGTGCAATGAGTTTTGTCAAATGTATGTATCAACATAACCATTTCCCTAATTAAGATATAGAACATTGCCACCACCCCAAGAAAGTCCTTACGAACCCATCAGCAATCAATCTCCCAACCCACACAGCCCCAGGCAACCACTAATCTGATTATTATGACTATAGATTAGTTTTGCCAATTATAAAATCATACGGCATGTATTTCTTTGTGTCAGGTTTCATTCACTCAGCATATTTTTGAGATCCATCCATGTTACTGAGTTTATTATTAATGTTAAGACATTCCTTTATATGGATGAGATATATCCCACTGTATGAATATACCACAATTTGTTTATCCGTTCAAGGACATTTGGGTTGTTATTTAGTTCTAGACTATTATGCATATAGTTACTATGAAAATTTAAGTCTTTTTGTGGACTAATGTCTTTGTTTGGGTTAGCTAAAAAGGTACAAGTGGAATTGCTGGGTCACATAGTTTTAAGTGCATGTTTAAATTTATAAAGCAACTGCCACAATGTTTCCCACTGTGGTTGCACCATTTTTTACTTCCAGGACCAATGCATGGAATTTCACCTGATCCACATACTCACATTCCTTCTCACACTTGGAATTGTTATTCTTTTAATTTGAGCCATGCTACAGAATGTAAAGTGATATCTTATGGTTTTAACTAGTATTTCTCTGGCTCTGGCTAACTATGTTGACTATCTTTTCATGTGGTTAGTAGTGATCTTCTTTTGTGAAGAGTCTGTTCAAATTTTGCCCTTTTTTTTTTAACCTTCCTAGTTAGATTAGCAAGAGTTCTGGGTTTTTTGTTTTTGTTTTGTTGTTGCTGCTTTTTCAGAGAGAGGGTCTCACTCTTCTGCCCAGGCTGGAGTGGAGTGCAGTGATGTGATCATAGTTTACTTCAGCCTTTAATTCCTGGGCTCAAGCAATCCTCCTGCCTCAGCCTCCCAATTAGCTGGGACTATAGCACACACCACCATGCCTGACTAAAGCAAGAGTTCTTGATATATTCTGGACACAAATCCATTGTTAGATACACCATTTTGAGAATATTTTCTCCCAGTCTTTGCTTTGCCTTTTTATTTCCTTAATGACATCTTGAAGAACAGAAGTTTTTTAACTTTGGTAAATTCAAAAGTATCGATTTTTTCCTTCTATGATTAGGACTTTTTGTGTTCGTATCTAGAAAATCTGTGTCTACCTCAAAGTCAGAATTTCTTTCTTCTATGTTTTCTTCTGCATAGCTTTAGCTTTTACATTTAGTCTATAACTCATTTTGAATTAATTTTTACCTATGATATAGAGATAAAAGACTCATTCCCAGGACATTCAGTTTATTCCTGCACCATTGTTTAAAGACTATTCTTTTGCCATTGAATTACTTTTGTGTCTTTGTGAACACTAATTACCTACTGTTACGGACTACCTGTCTGTGTTCTCCCAAAATTCACATGTTGAAACCCTAATCCTCAATGGGACGGTATTAGGAAGTGGGGCCTTCAGGAAGTAATTAAGTCAGTATGGTGGAGCCCTCATGATGGGATTAGTACCCTTATAAGAAGAGACATTAAAGCACTTGCTTTCTCTCTCTGCTCTCCGCCCTGTGAGGATACAAGGAGAACACTGCTGTCTGCAAAACAAGAAAAGGACGCTCACTAGACACTTGATCTGTCAGTACCTTGATCTTGGACTTCCCAGCCTCCAAAACTGTGAGAAATAAATATTTGTTGTTGAAACCAACCAGTCTAGGTATTCTGTTATATTATCAGCCCAAGCTAAGACAGCTACGTATGAGTAGGTCTATTCCAAAACTATATTCTGTTCCACTGATCTAAATGCCTTTTTGTTATGCCAATACCATACGGTCTACATGACTATAGCATTAAAGTAAATCTTGAAATCCGCCAGTAAAGTCTCCCGATAATAACAGTCATTACTTGAAGACAACACGATCCTCCATGTAGAAAATCCACTAGACTCTGCAAAAAAACTACTACAACTACTAAATGAGTTTAGCAAAGTTGTAGGATAGAGTATCAAAATATAAAAATCAAGTGTTTCTATATGCTTGCATTAAAAACTTAGAAATACCAGTTATAATAACATCAAAAAATTTCAAATATTTAAGATAAATCTGACAAAAGATATGGAAACTGAAAACCACAAAACTGCTGAGAGAAATTAAAGAATAAATAGAATATATCATGTTGATGGGTCTGAAAACTCAGTATTATTAAGACGTCAGTTCTCCCCAAATTGACCTATAGATTCAGTGCAATCCCAATCAAAATCCCAGCAGGCTTTTCTGTAAAAACTGGCAAACTGATTCTAAAATTCAGATGGATATACAAAGAACCAAGAATAGCCAAAATAACTTTAAGAAAGAACAAAGCTGGAAGATTAACACTATCAGAATTCAAGACTTTTTAAAGCTACAGTAATCCAAAAAGCATGATATTGGTTTAACGATATATCGATAAATCAATGGTACAGACAGAGTACAGAGTCTAAAAATAAACCCACAAATATACGGATAGCTGATTTTTTTATAAAGATGCAAAAACAATCCAATGGAGAAATGATAGTGTTTTCAACAAATGGTGCTAAAACAATGAGGAGATCCATATGCACCAAAATAAACTTAGATCTATAACTCACACTATATATAAAAAGTAACTCAAAATGGATCATAGACCTAAATGTAAAACCTAAAACTATAAAACTTCCAGAACAAAACGGAGGAGAAAATCTTTGTGACGTTGGGCTGGGTAAAGAATTCTTAGATATAACAACAAAAGCTCAATCCACCAAAGAAAAAATTTATAAACTGTATGCTTTTTTTAGACAAAGCCTATCTCTGAATATAAACTGTATTTCATCAAGATTTAAAACTTCTGCTCTTTAAAAGACTCTAAGAAAATGAAAAAACACACAGACTGAGAGAAAAATATTTGCAAAGCATATACCTGATAAAAGACTTGTATCCAGAATACATAAAGATCTCTCAAAATTAAACAAGAAAATAAATAACCTAATTTTAAAAATAGGCAATGTCTGGAACAGACATTACACCAAAAAAAATATACTGAAGGCAAACATATGAAAAGATTCTTAACATCATTAAGTCATTAGGGAAATGCAAATAAGAACCACAATGAGATGCCATTTCACACCTCTTGGAATGGCTAAAATTAAAAAGAATGACCACAGCAAATGTTGATAAAGGTTAAGAGAAAGTGGAACTCTCACACACTACTGGTGGGAATTAAAGTGGTAAAACCACTTCAGAAAAGTTTGGCGGTTTCTTTAAAAATATGTATACACCTACCATACGATCCAGCCATTTCACTCCTAAGTATTTACCTAAGAGAAAAACACATATATATTTATACCAAGATGGTACATGAATGTTCATAGAAGCTTTTAACTAGAAATCAACCCAAATGTCCATAGATAGACAATTGGATAAATTGTGACATATCCATATAATGAAATACTCCTCAGCAATAAAAAGGAATAAGCTATTGATACATGAAACAAAGTAAATGAATCTCAAAATAATTATGCTGAGTGAAAAAGCCAAACAGAAAACCATGAGCAACAAAAGAAAAAATACATAAAATGTACTTCAACAAAATTAAAAACTTTTGTATATAAAAAGAATATATATAAACTTAAATATATATAAACTTTCTTTCTAAATAGCCCCAGGATGGAAGGATGGATGGATAGATAAATAAACAAAATATTATCAAGAAAGTTTAAAGACAACCTACAGAATGGAAAATATTTGCAAATCATATATCTGATAAGGATTTAATATCCAGAATACAGAAAGAACTCTTACAATTCAACAACAAAAAGGCAACCCAATTCAAAAATGGGCAAGGAATTGAATAGTCATTTCTCCATAGAAGATATACAAATGGTCAATAAGCACATGAAAAGATGCTCAACATCATATGTCATTAGGAAGAGGCAAATCGAAACCACAATGAGATACCACTTCATACCCACTAGGATGACTATAATCAAAAAAACAGAAAATAACATTTTTATATATAATAAATGTTATGTTATATATATCTTATAGCACTTAAAAATGTTTGTGTCATACAACCTTTCAATAAGTATGAAATTCCAACCAGCTTTCTATTCTTTTAGACAATACAGTAAACATCTTGCATGATAGGTTCACTCAAGGCAGTACTTTAGTAGCAGGATTCAATTAATCATCTGTTTGGAATCAGGAACTTGAAATTTCCATTAACAGCTAAATACAAAACAGGCTATTTGGCTCACTAGAGTCTTGCTTTCCCCCCTAATTTTTTTATTGTGGTAAGATACACATAAAAATTTAACATCTTAACCATTAAGTATATAATTCTATGATATTAAATACATTCCTAATGTTGTACGACCATCACCATGTATCTTCAGAACTCTTTTCACTTGTAAAACTGAAACTCTATACATTTCAAAATTGCTGAGAATAAATTTCAAAGGTAGTCACCACAAAAATATTAAGTATTTGAGGTGACTGATATGTTAACTGGCTTGATTTATTATTCCACATTTTATTCATAAATTATAACATCACTTTGTACCCATAAATTTATATAATTAAAAATTGTCAATTTATAATTTTAAAAAACTAAAATTCTATACCCATTAAACAGTAACTCCTCATTCCTCCCTCTCTCCAACCCTTGGCAACCACCATTTTACCTTATATCTCTATGACAATGACTACTCTAGATACCTCACATAAATGGAATCATACAGTATTTGTCTTTTGTGACTCGCTTATTTCACTTGGCAAAATGTCCTCAAGGTTCATTCATGTTGTAGCATATGTCAGGAATGCCTTCATTTTTAAGGAAGAATAACATTCCATTGTAAGCAAAATTACACTTTGCTTATCCATTCATCCATCAGTAGACATCTGGGTTGCTTCCACATTTTAGCTATTGTCAATAACTGCTACAAACATGAGTGTACGAATATCTCTTTCAGATCTTACTTTCAATTCTTTTGGGTATATACCCAAAGAAGTGGAACTGCTGAATCATATGGTAATTCTATTTTTAATTTTGTGAGCAACCACCATACTATTTTCCACAGAAGCTGTACCATTTTGTATTCCTACCAACTGTACACAAGGGTTCCAATTACTCAACATCTTTACCAACACTTGCTATTTTCTGGTTTTTTGTTTTTTTGGTTTTTTTTGGTAGTAGCCATCCCCATGGGTATGAGGTGGTATCTCACTGTAGTTTTGATTTGCATTTCCCTAATTATTGCTGATGTTGAGCATCTTTTCATATGCTTATTGGCCATTTGTACATCTTCTTTGGAGAAATGTCTATTCAATCCTTTGCCCATCTTTGAATAGGGTTTCTTGCGGTTGAGTCTTAGGAGTTCTTGACATATTCTGAATATTAATCCCTTATCAGACATATGATTTGCAATTATTTTCTCCTATTCTGTGTGTAGGCTTTTTAGTCTGTTGATAATGCCTTTTGATATGAAAAACTTTTAATTTTCATGAAATCCAATCTGTCTGTTTTTTTCTTTTGTTGGCTGTACCTTTGGCGTCATATCCAAGAAATCATTACCGAATCCAATGTTGTGAAGTTTTTGCCATGTGTTTTTCTCTACTTATAGTTTTGTGTTTTATATCTAGGTCTTTGATCCATTTTCATTAATTTTTATACAGTAAATCCTCACTTAATGTCATTGACAGGTTCTTGGAAACTGCGACTTTAAGTGAAATACGTATAAGAAAACTAATCTTACCATAGGCTAATTGATAGAAATAAGAATTAAGTTCCCACAGCATATTTCTAGTCACAAAAACATTACCAAACTTCTATTAATAAACAAAGACCCAAAACACTTCTAATACTAACCATTAAAATAAATGCAAGCTATACATCCATTTAAGATAGATTAATAAACACAAGTAACATAATTAGCCAATTTTTGGTGATTCAGTGAGTGACGACAAAGTGGTGGTGGGCTAAATCAAGGAATAAATATTTGCAAAGCGAAAATTTTAAGGAGCAGCTCCTACCTCTACATAGTTCAAAAATAATAGATATGGTGAGTTGGCTGAGTATTTTCGTACTGCACAGTTTACTGTTGTGCATTTGTATGATTATCATATACTTTACAAATTATTTTATAATAATTTGTATTCATTTATTCATTTCTTTTCTAATCGCTTATTCCAGTCCAGGGTCATGAGTGGCCGGATCCTATCCTGGCAGCTCAGGGCACGAAGTGGAACCAACCCTTGACAGGACACCATTCCATTGCAGAGCACACTCACACACACACCCTCTCACTCAGGACTGGGACAATGTCCTACAGATGTGCCAATTCACCTGACATGCACATCTTTGAGATGTGGAAGGAAACCAAAGTACCCAGAGAAAACCCACACAGACATGGGAGTCAAACTCCATATAGACAGATGCCCCACCAGGAAGTGACTCTTTTTTCTCATCAACATTATTAATGAAACAATGTTGAAGGAAACCAAGTTATTCAAAGACCTGCTGTATGTGGTGTAAGATAAGGGTCCAACTTCATTCTTTCACTAGATTCTTAAACTCTGTTCATGCAAGAGGAGAGATGCCTATACAATACTTCTCACCAATCAATATATCTTGATAATGTTCATTTCCCCATGAAAAATTGTCTTCATAATTGTGTATCAACGTAATTACTGAATTTAGGTGATGGGTATATGTTGGTTCATTTTATTAAGCTACTTACTTTTATATCTGCTTAAATATTAAAAATTTAGAAATAATTTATAATATCCATCATGCCTGTTAAATCTCAGGTGCTAGATGATGATTAAAATAATTGAAAGGCTTATAAGAGCCTATGGAGTAAAAGTTCTGATTACAGTCTTTCACATGCTAAGTAACTACTCCAGAGTGTATATTCCCTGTTAGTACTTCAAATGTTAACTACCCATCCTTGGAGTATAGAATAAAACACATGAACACACCATACTATTTCAAATCAGGCATTTTAAAATACACTTCATGGCCGGGTACAGTGGTTCACACCTGTAATCCTGGCACTCCGGGAGGCCAAGGCAGGAGAATCACTTGAGGTCAGGAGTTGGAGACCAGCCTGAGCAAGAGCAAGACCCCATCTCTACTAAAAATAGAAATATTAGACAGGTGTGGTAGTGTGTGCCTGTAATCCCAGCTACTCAGGAGGCTAAGACAGGAGAATCGCTTGAGCCCAAGAGTTTGAGGTTGTGGTGAGCTAGGCTGACTCCACGGCATTCTAGCCCAGGCAACAGAGCGAGACTCCGTCTCAAAAAATAAAAATTAAGAAAAAAAATACATTTTGTTAACACCCAGAACATAGCTCTACCGTGGACTTCTAATACAAATTACTTGTGCTCAATTACTTGTTTTCAAATCCCTCTTCCCCCAGACACTACAAGCTTCTTTCAATCAGGGATTTATTCATTCTTAATTTCCCCTTCCTTACTTGAGATCCAGACGCAAGGTCTGTGTTCAATAAATTCAGTCCCACAAATATTTACAGAGCATCAGATTCTATGTGTCAGGCACTATTTTTAGTGCTGAGGATATAGCCCTGACCAAAAATGACAAAGTTGTTTACATAGGGCTTACATTCTAGTAGAATGCCATTGAAGTGAATGATGAGGTTGGACTAATTCATCTTTTTTTTTTTTTTTTTGAGACAGAGTCTCACTGTGTTGCCCGGGCAAGAGTGCCGTGGCGTCAGCCTAGCTCCCAGCAACCTCAAACTCCTGGGCTCAAACGATCCTCCTGCCTCAGCCTCCCGAGTAGCTGGGACTACAGACATGCGCCACCATGCCTGGCTAATTTTTTTTTTCTATATATTTTTAGTTGTCCAATTAATTCCTTTCTATTTTTAGTAGAGACGGGGTCTCGCTCTTGCTCAGGCTGGTCTCGAACACCTGAGTTCAAACAATCCGCCTGCCTCGGCCTCCCAGAGAGCTAGGATTACAGGCATGAGCCACCGCGCCCGGCCTGGACTAATTGATCTTTAAAAGGTCCTTCCGATAAACATATTCTGTGACACAAACCATACCTCTTGTGGTGACTGTTCCAGTCCCCATGCTTTGTGAGGAACCATCATACTCTCAATGCCACCATAAATGGTAACCAATCAGACAATGCCATGAACACAAGGCTTGTCGGGGGAGTACTGCCCAATAATACTTTAAAGAATAGAAGCTCATGCATCCACAATTTTCTCATTTTCTTATCTGAATTGGTTAAATGGGGACGCAGTGGAGGCTGAGGTGGGAGGATCACCTGAGGTCAGGAGTTCGAGACCAGCCTGGGCAAGAGTGAGACCCCCATCTCTACTAAAAATAGAAAACAAATAGCTGGCAACTAAAATAACAAACAACTAACTAACTAAAATAAATAAATAAATAAATGAATGAATGAATAAAAATTAGCCAGGCATGGTGGTGCGTACCTGTAGTCCCAGCTACTTGGGAAGCTGAGGCAGGAGGATTGCTTGAGCCCAGGAGTTTGAGGTTGCTGTGAGCTATGCTAACACCACAGCGCTCTAACCCGGGTGACAGAGCGAGACTCTGTCTCAAAAAAAAAAAAATGAATTGGTTAAATGGACCACTACCCAATAGTAGTAGGCTACAGAAATAATTTGTGAGAGCAGAACCATACAGCCTTGTGGTATTCATTAATCTTTCCCCTAACAAATGACGTATTTTTCTTATAAAAATAAAATGATACATGTGCAAACATTCAGTAATTATGAGTTTTTCCCATTTTACTCATTTTCTAGTTATCTCTGAGCCAACAGTTCTTAAATTGGGACTCCAGATTCCTAGGGAGGATTCACAAGGATAGTAATGGGAATTGTTACTTTTCAATATATTTTTAAAAATCTAATAAATCAAATACTTAAAAGTCTGCAAGATTATACCCGCTAAATATTATCATCTCATTAAAAAGATTGAACACATTTTTTGTTGATGTCTAGGGCTTGTTTTTTGTTTTTTTTTTTTTGAGACAAGGTCTTGCTCTGTCGCCCAGGATGGAGTGCAGTGACATCATCATAGATCACTGCAACCTCAAACTCCTGGGCTCATGTAATCCTCCTGCCTCAGCCTCCTGAGTAGCTGGGACTACAGTACATGCCACCACACCCTGCTAATTTTTAAAAATTTTTTGTTGAGATGGGGTCTTGCCATGCTGCTCAGGCTGGTCTTGAACTCCTAGCCTCAAGCAATCCTCCTGCTTCAACCTCGCAAAATGCTAGAATTACAGGCATGAGCCACCACGCCCAGCCTAGGGCTTATTCTTTCATAGAAGATACCATAAAATATTTTAAATTCACATGGGGGTTATGAAAAGAGTGTAATACAAGCTGGTAGAAAAAAGTTGCGGACCACTGCTTCAGAACCATTGATTCAGAACATGATGAATTTATTAGATAATCAAATTAGTATCAGAACATTTCCATTTACTTTGGTATCTAGAGCAACTGATGCTTTATATCCTCTGTCTAGACTCTCATTTGGCACTAACAATTACTGCTTCTCTAAAGTCTAATTCTAATCAGTCACTATTGCTTGATGCTATCCACAAAAACAATGTATTAACATGGAAAGCTTCATATGGTGTGCTAATTTTAAAAGGTCAGTAAAAATGGCATATACAGTATGATCCAAAATCTATTTTTTAAAAAGTCTTAAGCTTACGTTTATTATAAACATTTAAATATGGTTATTAGGTGGCAAGATTACTGGTAATTTTCCCTTTCTTCTTTAAATCTTTTTGATAACCTGAACTTTTTTTTATAATTCACAGAATTGTATAATTATGCTTACTTTCATAAGCAGAAAAAAAATAAAGCTATTCTAACTTATTAAAAGCCTCACTAATCAGATATTTTAACAAAATATTTTATTTTGTACTAGAGACAAAATACTTGCAGCCATTCTGGAAAATTCCTTAGTCTGGCTTTCATGTAGTATTTAAATGATTTTATTTAAACTAGACTCTAAACAATAAAAACATTTATACAGTAACCTCATAACTACTGATCCTCCTTCTCATAAATGAAAGAGATAAGGAAAAACAGCACATTGCAGAAATAACCTGAATAACCTGCTGTTTTAATTAAATTTGATCATGTTTTAAACTTCCCAAGTGTATTCTTTTCTTTGAAATGCCCATTACTTGATAAAGCTCTTTCTCCTCACCTGGGTAGCTGTAAATATTAATAGTAAAAGGAGACAACCGCCATGTCTAATGTTCTTAGATTTTGAGCATCCCATCAGCTAGCTGTTCTCCCCTCATATAGTTAAAATTTAAACAACCTTTGAGAGTTTCTCCTTCTCCTTAGTACCACATATCTTACCTGTTCTTAAAGATGTACTATGAGATCTTATATTTTCTGGTTTTAGAAAGGGGTATGCCAGCACATGCTGAAAGTGGCATTTCCTCAAAGATTATATAACATTTCAGAGGAAAGAAGAAAAAAATAGCAAATAGTGTAGCAAAAAGAACCCTAGAAATCTTAAAATGCATGTAGTTCTATCATGAGCCAGCTGTACATTCTTATGCAATTTATTTCTCATTAAAAAGGGGGCTTTGAAACTAGATGACCAACAATTTAATTCAATAAGCACTTGGTGAATTCCTATGTGCAAGATATTATATTAGATGTGTGCAGTTAAAGAGATCAAAACAAAGAGATCAATCCTGAAAGATTTATAATCCAATAGGAAAAAACTTTTTAAAATAAGCCAACAACATGCTTCTTCTGTGGTGTGATAGAACATATTTTAAATTTCCTAAGTAAATACAAGATACTTTTAAAATACAAGACACTTTTAAGTAAACGTTTTTTAAAAAAGTGCAGTGGCCCACGTCTACAAACCCTAGCACTTTGGGAGGCCGAGGCAGGAGAATCATTTCAGGTCAGGAGTTTGAGACCAGACTGAGCCAAGAGTGAGCCCCCATCTCTACTAAAAATAGAAAAAATTAGCCAGGTGTGGTGGCATGTACCCGTAATCCTAGCTACTCAGGAGGCTGATGTAGGAGGATCGCTTGAGCCCAGGCGTTGGAGGTTGCAGTGAGCTATGATGATGCCACTGCACTCTACCCATGGTGACAGATCAAGACTCTGTCTCAACAAAGAGACAAAGATGAAGAGCAGTCTCATATATAACAAAAACATACAAAGAGATCAATATTGAAGTAATTTCTCCCTAAAAATTATTTTTCATTTCAACATGCATTTACGGCAGACACTTACATAACAAGAACAAAATATAACAAAATTCTCAAGCAATGTATTAAGATGAAGGACTGAGCTTGTGTTAATACTCCCTTTCCACTTAAAACCCCATGAAATGTCAGGAAACTTCTTTATAATAAAATAAATCTATGAGAACACAGAAAAATAACAACAAAAAACAAAAACAAAAAGAGCACGTCACCAGCAGTCAACAAAAAGAGCATGTCACCAGCAGTCAAGACCACAAACACCCAAAAGATGGAACTGGTTTTCACGTCCAAAGGTTATATATGGCCAGGCGTGGTGGCTCACGCCTGTAATCCTAGCACTCTGGGAGGCTGAGGCGGGAGGACTGCTTGAGCTCAGGAGTTCGAGACCAGCCTGAGCAAGAGCGAGACTCTGTCTCTACTATAAATAGAAAGAAATTAGCCAAACAACTAAAACAAATAGAAAAAAAAATTAGCCGGGCACGGTGGCGCATGCCTGTAGCCCCAGCTACCGGGGAGGCTGAGGATCACTCGAGCCTAGCAGTCTGAGGTTGCTGTGAGCTAGGCTGACGCCACAGCACTCTAGCCCGGGCAAGAGAGTGAGACTCTGTCTCAAAATAAATAAATAAATAAATAAAAATAAAGGTTATATGCAAGAAATCCCGTAAAAATATAAATAAGAAGTCATAGAAAACATATAAATGGCCGATATACATAAAATACTGCTCCTCTGTAGTAATCAGAGAAATGAAATTAAAACAATGAGATCATTTTCATCTAGCAGACTGGTAAAATATCAAAAACAAAAATAAAGGTTTGGCAAGGATTTGAGGAGAAAGGACTCACTTTTACTGTTCATGAGAGAATACGTTGAAAAAGTCTTTTTAAAAGACAATTTGTTAATATCTACCAAAATACAAAAAGTGTATATACACCATTTCACACTTTCACTTCTAGGAATTTAACCTAAAGGATGTATTTGCTCACATATGTTCACGAGTGCTCAGCACAGTATTCTTTAAAATTCGGGGAAACAGGAAACTAAATGGCCAATGATAATGGAATGAGTAGGTGAATTATGCCTCATTCATAATATGCCTATTTCATGATATGAAATATCATGTAAGATGAAAAAGTAGCTATTAATATATTTAAAAAACCATCTCCCAAAAAAAATGCTGTTAAGTGAAAAAATCAAGTCACAGAATAGATCATATTATTCCTCAAAAATCCTGGCTTCTTTGAAGTAGTTACCCTCAGACTATAACACTCATGACCCCTGTCACTCTCCCTTATTCACAGAAAAACTTAGTACCTAGTTCTCTCCAACTACTCTAGTGATCATTCCTGAAGATTTCAGTATCGCTGTACTCTCACATCCAGTGTTCCTTCACCTCCTTAAATAAATCTTTCTCTCCATCCTATTTCAGCTATCTACTCCCAGAGTCATACCCTAAATCTTGTGATGTCCAATAACTAAAACACCTCCCAAGGCTCACATTTAAGCCTTACATTTAGACCATCATTTCCTATTTCCTAGCTTCCCAGCTTTATCTGTATGCTAGCGATCCTACTTTCACAATTCTTTTTTACCATTAAAGCCTCCAGTCCATTCACCCTACCACTCTTTCACTGTCCACCACATCCCTCATGTCCTCGATTTCCTCCTTAAACAACTGAGATCCATGATCCAAAACTATAATAACTCCCTTGTATATACCCTCAAGTCCACTGCCTCCTTCCCCCTGTCATACTTCTGGCAAAACCCAAACGCTGGTTAAACCCAACACATTGCTTACTCCAAATGTGTTCTAAGTGGCCTTATTTCCTTTCCATTGTTGCCCCATGAGGCAGAGACTGCTAGTTGCCAATCCAATACACATTTGCTGCTCCATCCCTAAGAAAACCCTGATTTTACTCAGGAAGTTAATGTACCTAGCCAAAATACTATGCTTCACAGCCTCCCTAGTAGCTGTGACACAGGACTACAAAATATGGGTGAAGTCACTGGGTGAGGGGGACTTAGACAAAGCTCTTTGAAAGGATCCAATTCCAGCTGGGCAAGGGGGCTCACACCTGTAATCCCAGAACTTTGGAAGGCCGAGGAGGGAGGATCGCTTGAGGCCAGGAGTTCAAGATCAGCCTGGGTGACAGAGCAAGACCCCATCTCTACAAAATAATTTTAAAAATTAACCAAGCATGGTGGCACGCACCTGTAGTCCCAGCTACTTGGGAGACTGAGGTAGGAGGATCACTTGAGCCTAGAAGTATGAGGCTGCAGTGAGCTATGATTACACCACTGCACTCCAGCCTGGACAACAAGAAAGACCCCATCTTTTAAAAACAAACAAAAAACCAATTCAGCTGACATGTGCCCTTTTGCCTTCTGTCTGGATTTGATTCTCAAGAAGGATCAGCCATCACATACCACAAGAGACAGGCATGCTTGAAGATAACTAAAAGGAAAAACAAAAGGAACCTAAATCATTGATGTTATGGAGCTGCCATATCAGCCCTAGACTGCTTACCTCCAGTTTGTTACCTGAGAAAAATAAAACTTCTAATTTGTTTTTTAAAGAAATGTTATTGTGTATATTTAAGGTAAATGATGCTATGGGATGTATATAAATAGTAAAATGATTACTATAGTGAAACAAGTTAACATATCCACCATCTTACATAGTTACCCATTCTTTTTTTTTTAATGGCAAGAGCAGCTAAAATCTACTCATTTAGCAGGAATCCCAGATACCTAATCTGTTTGAGTTATTATTTTGGGGTCTCTATTATTCACAGGAAACGCAAGTCCTAACTTCTAGGCCTATTACAGTCTATTCCCCACACAGCAACCAGAGATCTTTCAAAAGTATAAGTCAGATCATATTACTGGTTTCCCATCATATCTAAAATAAATTTAGGCTCTTTACTAGGTTAATTAGGCCTTCTTTGACCTGGCCCTTTTGTCTCCCAACTCATCTTCCCTAACCTGACACCACCCTTCCACTTCCTTGCACATTCAGCTCCAGCCACAATCACCTTCTGGTTCCTTGAACAAGCCAAACTTGTTTGTTTCAGGGCCTTTGGAATGTTCTTTCCTCATACCTTTACTTGGTTTGCCCCCTCACTTCCTTTAGGTTTCAGTTCAAGTGCGGCTTCCTCTGAGAGACCTTCTAACTGCTCTATCTAAAACTTTTTATGTCTCCTCAAGTTTCCCTCCCACTCCCTCCCCTGTAACTCTTCTTACCCTGCTTTATTATTATATATTAAGTATTTATTTGCTTATTTCTTAACAGTCTTCCCCACTAAAAAGGAATCTCTTTGAGGTCAAGGATCTTGAGTGTTTTCTTCAGTACGGCATCCCCATTGCCCAGCATATACTAGGGGCACAATTAATATCTGATTAATGAATGAATATACATCATGATCTCACATATACTGAAAAAGTCTAGAGAGTGTGTGTGTATGTTTGTGTAAGCATATAATGAGTACGACGAACATTATGGTACTGATACTAGGTACCTCCGGGGAAGAGAGTAGGAAGAAAGGTAGAGAGGAACTTTCACATTTTGTTCTGCATATTTCTGCATTGTTTTTCATATGTTAAAAAGACACAATTAACTATAACATACAGCAGGAAGAAAAAAATCTAAACATATTTAGAAACACAAATCTATTCATAGAATCGTAAATTTGGGAACTCACAGTAACCTCAGTAAGCATATTAACTCAAAGGTCCTTGGCTGAAAAGGACCTTAAGAACACACCTCCCTGTTCTTAGTAGTCCCTTAGAGCCCAGTTGAGTATCTGAAAGAAATCACTTCCATTCCACAGCAGTCCCCTTACCTCAACCTGGTTTGTTCCTAAATCTCTCACAGGTAGTAGAATTGAATAGATTATTAAATAAAGTAACACCTTTTAAAAGAACTGGAATTAGGGGAATAAAATTTTTGTTAACATTTTACAGCCCACATAAAAATTTTTACTGTCACTTTAAAGTAATAAAGTATACTAAATAAAAAAATGTATTAGTAGTATGTTATACATCAAATTAATGATAATGAGTTGGGTAGAATTAACGTCCACTTACCATCCCTTGCTCAGTATAAACTTTCAAAGATCATCTTCCTCTAGGGATTCACCCAGATAATTATAAATTCACTTTGCTTTGTTTCAGAAAATACACACTCTAAGAGGCCTGTCTATCTAGTTCTCCATCCAAATGTTTAGTGTCTTTTAATTTTTTTACAACGTCATTGAGACATATTTTATGTATTATATATTAATCCATCCATTTCAAGTGTATAATTCAATGATTTTTAATAAATTTACAAAGATATGGAACACATCATAAATCAGTTTTAGAAATCTTCATCACTCCAGTAAAGTCTTTCACGCACATTTACTATTAATCCCTATTCCCACCCCCCGCTTCAATCAACCACTAATCTATTGTCTGTCTCCCTATATTTGTCTATTCTGGGCATTTTCTATGAATGTAATCATACAGTATATGGTCTCTTATATCTGGCTTCTTTCACTTAGCATCTTTTTGAAGTTTATCCATATGGTAGCGTGTATCAGTGGTTGGCTCCTTATTGCTGAACAGTATGCCACATTAGCGCTTTTTTATTTTATGGCATGGATTTCCATTTTGTGCAATGGATGTAGGATAACTTGGATACTTGGTGTGGGGGAGAGGGACCTACTTTTATTTAACCCAAATGACGTAAGTGAGTGTTTTTCAAATTCAATCCAGTTTAACAAGGTAAGACTGTCCTAGCTTCACAAAACAACATTTTATTCCATCAGCCTTTTTAAAACCACTGTCGTGTACCTCCCCTCTAACAGGAACAAAAAGTACAGTTCCTCAGGTTTCTTTCACTCTCCCAAGGCTTATACAAACTTCTACTCTTACTATGCCTTCTGCTTTACCTCCTTTTTCTATCTCCAACTCCTTGTTTTCTCTAAAATTATCTTCAAACTGATAGCTTTATAATTTCCATATTTTTGAAGTTTTTAAAAAGGTATATGAGAAGTAAATACTGTAACTGCATAATCTGAAACTTTATTTAAGAAGAGCCTGTAGTTCTTTTGATGTGGTCCCTGAAAATAATTTATTCTATTAAAAAAAAGAAAAGCTTTGTTAGTGGTTTAAAAAGAAACAAAACCTCACAGTAACAACAGAAAAGGAGCATGAGGATCCAAGTGAACATTTAACACCCTCACTTAAAAGGGAAGGTCAAAGAATACGTAGTAATTAAGCACAGCTTTCTATCATCTTTTCTCTTTAACATGCCCTTGTTAAATACTGATTTTTCATTCAGTATAAAATGCCACAATAGTGTTATTGTCTCACCTGTTTTATGATGATGCCTGATTCAAATTAAGCTGATTACTTACCTTCATAAAGTATTAAACATACACATGTAGAATGATTAGCTGATCAATTATAGAGCTGGGTGAAGGGTGGGGTGCAGAGAGAAGGCTGGGAAAGAATGACACAAATCCAGCAGCATATTTCTTATTGCCAGCCTTTTTAAAGTTTTATTTCTGTAGGTGATTCCCACAATTAGTTTGAAAACATGAAAAAATAAGATAATATCCACATAGATAAAAGCTTTACCAATGGTAAACGTTTTCTAAAGAAATTATTTCACTATCCCCTTACTAGCCTACAGGACAGTTCTTCTGGAGTACTTAACAGAGTGAAAGCAATTAAAGACCAGCTACAAGTAATTAGAAGAACCGTGCAAGATAAGGAATAACAATACAGGCAATTACACCTGTAATCCTAGCACCTTGCAAGGCTGAGGTGGGGATTTGCTTGAACCCAGGAGTTGGAGGCTATAGTGAGCTGTGATCGTGCCACTGCACCCCAGGCAGGGAGGGAGGGAAGGAAGAAAGGACGGACTGACCGAGGGAGGGAGGGAGGGAGGGAAGGAAGGAAGGAAGGAAAAAGAAAAGGAAGGAAAAGAAAAGAAAAGAAAATGAATGTCATGATAATATGTATACTATACCTTTCTCAGGCTTTCATATTCTTCACGAAGTTCCCCAGGCTTGCTTAATTTGATTGGTGCTCTGAATATAAAGTCTGGAAGAAAGGGAAAAGAAAATACTTTTTAACGGGACTTTTTATGGAAGGAAGCAAGACCTTGTCCTACTGCCGCCCCCACACTGTAAATCACATTAAAAACTGTGGTCACCTTAATTTGAATATTTATTCACTCATTTAACAAATATTTATTAAAGGTTATAAAGCAGGCACATTCTAAGCACTGGGGAGAAGCACTGAACAAATAAAGTCCTTGCAGGATTGATTAAGCCCAAGAGTTGAGGTTGCAACAAGCTATGATGACACCACTGCACTCTAGCCCAGAAGACAGATCAAAGCCCTGTCTCAAAAAACAAAACAAAACAAATGAAGTCCTGGCTCTCATGGAGCTTATAATCTTGTGGAGGAAAACAGACACCAAAACAAATAAGTGTGTATATATACTACAACTGGTGGTACTAAGTGCTACAGAAGAAAATAAACGTATGGTAGGAAAAACAAGGTAATTTTATACAGGGCGGTCTAGAAGGACGATACAGTTTGGATGTTTGGTCCCTCCATATCCCACGTTGAAATTTGATCCCCAGTGTGGGAGATGGGATCTGGTAGGAGGTGTTTGGGTCATGGGGGCAGATCCCTCGTGAATGGCTTGGTGCCCTCGCCACATACTGAGTTCTCACTTTATTAGTTCACACTATAGCTGGTTTTTTAAAAGAGCCCGGCACCACCTCCTCCCTCTCTTGCTCCTCTATGTGACATGACCCTGCTTCCCCTCCTGCCTTGACTGGAAGCTCCCCGAAGCCCTCACCAGAAGCAGATGCTGGCGTCATGCTTCTTATACAGTCTGCAGAACCATAAGCCAAATAAACCTGTTTTCTCTATAAATTACCCAGTCTTAGGTATTTCCTTTATAGCAATGCAAAATGGACTAACACAAAGGTGCTCACTGATAAAAGGAACTTGTTAAAAGACCTCAACGGAAAACTAAATTTAAAGTTTTAGTTTAATCTTACCAAGTAACATTATTTTTTTAGAAACTCTATTTTTTTTAGAGATTGAGTCTCACTCTGTCACCCAGGCTGGAGTGCAGTGGCATAATCATAGCTCAATGCAACCTCAAACTTCTGGGCTCAAGTGATCCTCCTACCTCAGCCTCCCAAGTAGCTGGGACTACAGGCGTGCACTACCACGCACAGCTAATTTTTCTATTTTTTATAGATACAGGGTCTTGCTATGTTGCCCAGGCTGATCTTGAACTCCTGGACTCAAGTGATCCTCGTGCCTCAGCCTCCCAAGTAGCACAGACCCAAGCCACCACACCCAGCCATTGCTAAGTAACATTTTAAATAAGCTGAAGTTTTATTCATAATGCTGTATTCTACTATTTCTCAACAATGCCAAAGTATAAAGAATATAACATGCATATAATATTGTATATATTTTCAGTATATAACCTAATTCTTTTTTAATCCTCAAAGCCTTTAGTCATTTTGATTGGCCTATAGAATTAATGTCAAAATTTTTCAACATGTCATTCAAAGTTCTCCAGAGATCAATCACAACTTTATCTTTCTAAAATACAGTATCTCTCAACTCTTGACAGTCTAGTCACAACGTATATATGCTATACAGTATTTTCAAATCTTTTATGCTGTTTTCTCAGCTGAAATTCTGTCTTCTCCCCTTCTCTATATGCATTTTTAAATCCAAGACATCAGGCCATAGGAAACACAATACATGCTGGTTGTATAAATAGATGATAAAAATCAAAGTTAAGAACAGGAATAAAAGTCTTAAGTACTTTAAAAAGATGGGAGAAAGTACACACTCTACCTCCTTAAATGTACATCACCCTTCTTTACACCTTCTATGTATATTTAGTAATCTAAATAGAGTATTAATTTTAAGACTAATAACTCTATATCCCATTGAGGTTGATAAAATATTTGTTCTAGAAACATAGGCTCCCAAAAAAGTTGCCTTTTATCTTTTTTCAATTGTCTCAACTATTTTAGAAAGACTCTTATTTAGTATATTGAGGAATAAAGAAGATACTTAGAAACATTAGGTCCAATGCAAATACAGAAAATAGTAACTTAAACATCTACCAAGCACTACTGAATAGTTAGACCCTGAGTTTGGCAGGCAAACATTCCATCACCTTCGTCCGCTTAAAAAAAAGTCCTGATGACTATTTTTGTCCCTTAAGCATATTTCCAATTACAGGCAAATAGTATCTAAAATTAGATGCTTTAAAAGAGAAAAGGAAAGAAGGAAAGGAAAATAAAACCCTTAAGGCAAAAAAGTACTTTAAATCCATTTACTGAAAACCTATTACATAAAGGATATTTCATATATATTTTTTTATGAATTTTCACAGAAACTTTATAAGGTAGGTATTATACCCATTTTAAAATAAGAAAAGTGAGGGTTTAAATGACTGGGCCCAAGGCCACAGAGCTAGCTCACAGCAAAGCAGGGAGAAAAGTTTTAACACGAATAAAGAGGAAAATTACATAATGATTGAAAAGGTCACTCATCCAGAGCTGAGCACAGTCTCTCTCCCCTGCTACAAACCCCACTGTAGTAGCCTCCTTGAATAAAGTCTTCCTCACTATCTTTAAAAAAAAAAAAAAGCCAACTCATTAAGAAGATATAACAATCATAAACTTGCATGAACCTGTATTACAACAAATGCTAATAATATTGTAAGAAGAAATTAATCCAAAATTACAGTAAGAAATTTTAACACACCACAGTTAAAAAAAGATCAGGCAGGTAAAAATATAGAAAAATTGAACAACTGACTTGATAATATATTTTATATTTATGTATGTACCCAATGAACAAAATATATATTCCTTAAAGAAACAAGGAACAATTAAAAATACTGATAATATACGAGGTCGCAATGAAGTTTCGAAAAATTTCAAAGAATTCTTATTATACACACTTTGCTCTTTGATCCTGGCTGCCATCTTCCAAGCCTAGTTTTCTAGCTATCTCATTAGTGATTCTGGGTTACCCAATATTCTTTGTCAATAAATTCTTTTTCTAATTAAATTTACCAAAGTAGATTTCTGCTGATCACAACTAACCCTGGCTGATTTAATTTTTCACATGGTACTTTGAAATGACCAATAAACCAGAGTCTAGTAAAACTGATTAAAAAAAAAAAGAACACAAAATAATATTAAGAATAAAATGGGAGACCTAAATACAGATATCAAGGTGAGTTTAAATCTCCAGAAACTATTAAAACCATGTTGTAATGAATGATCTTGCATATATATCATTATGAATGTCCACAAGTATATCCATAGGATAAAGTGCTGGAATCAGAATCTCTGGGTCAAAGGATACTACCAAACTGCCCTTCCTCCATGAAGCCTGTATCAAGTTATAGTCCTACCAGCAAGGCATCAGTACCATTTCCTCACACCTTTTCCAACAGCGTGTTGAAACTTTTCAGTTTTGCCAATCTAACAGATGAAATTTTGTATCCTAATTATTTTATGAGTGAAATTACTTGTTACATAAGAGCAATTTGCTTTGATATGAAATATATATGCATTTCCTTTATTCCTCCCTCTATTAACATTTTCTTCTTGATTTGCTGAAGCTCTCTCTATATAAGGAAAATTAGCCCTATGTCACAGGAATAGCAATACTTTTCCCAGCTTATTATTTGTATTGACTTTGCTTATAGTGGTTATTTTTATGTGGTTACATTAATCAAATTTTCTTTCATGGCTTCCACATTTTGTATCATATTTGGAAAGACCTTCCTCAGGCCAAGATATAATAACAAATTCCATCAGAGTTTCTTCTGGTACAATGCATAAGATTCTTCTCAGATCTACTTTTAAAAATTCTAAATCTTTATTTTTATTTGGGAAGCAACATAAGGAGCACAATCTTATTCAGGTTTATAAATAAGAGACTAAAAATATTTTAGTGATAGCCTGGTAGAAATAATTTTCACTTACTATTAGAGAATTTGCATTCTCTAAAATGTTTCTTGCTGATATTTGGTACAAAATGTCTCAAGAGCTTACCATCGTCATCTTTTATTTATTTTTTACTTAATTTTTTTATAGACTTAATCTCACTTTGTTGCCCAGGCTAAGAAGGCAGTGGCAGGATCACAGCTCACTACATCCTCGAACTCCTGGGCTCAAACAATCCTCTCTCCTCATCCTTTGGAGTTGCTGGGGCTATAGGCACATGCCACCACACCCAGCGAATGTTTTTTTTTATTTTTTATTTTTTTAGAGACGGGGGTCCTGCTGTATTGCCCAGGCTGTATTCTCCAACTCCTGGGTTCAAGCAGTCCTCCCACCTCAGCCTCTGGAGTAGCTGGGATTGCAGGCGAGAACCACTGCACCCGACTTTCATCTTTTATATACTGCAAATTACATAAAGTTAAAAGCCTGATTCCCAACTAAGAAGCTTCAGAGCCTCAGATAAGTCAGTCTCAACTTCCTTTTCTGTAAAATCAGAATAATACCTATCCTGACAGGCCATTATGAGGATCAAATGAGTGTAATAAGAATGAAAACACTCCGTAAACTAATTCAGCCAGTAGAGTGGCATACAGCAGAATTTAAGTATAAAATTACCTCTGGTGTTAGTAGGATAATACTCTTTAAACTGTGGTTTGATTCAATTTATTTCCAAGTACAACTTATAAGAAACAAAGGTAATGATATAACTGCTTTAATAGGTATATTACATGAAAAGTTAAATTCACCTTGGGATATTTATTAAGAAATCTTAAAGTTCGCGTATAAGGCCAAGTAAGAACTCAGTATACTGACTGAAATCTTAATATGCCTCTGACTTATTTGAGAGAAAAAGGTAATGAGCAGGGACAGGAGTGGGGTACCAATTTATATTCATCAAAATTAGTACTGATATAAATCTGCTTAATCTTGGATGTATAATGCTTTAAGTACACGAAATACTAAAAAGTCAAGATCATTTTTTGTCCTGACTAGGACTGTACTATATTAAATGGTGCCATGCCTAAAAGCTCAAAAATTACATAAAGTACTTCTTGAATACTAAAACAGTTAAGCATAAAATGTTGTGAGTTGGTCCAATGTGACATTAACTTAAACATTTAATCCTATTTCCTACTTTAACAATGCCCTCCAGAAATGCCAAGAAGGAGGAATTTCTCCTTCTTGGAACAATGGCTGACACCTATAATCCCAGTGCTCTGGGAGGCTGAGGTGGGAGGATCACTCCAGCACAAGAGTTCAAAGCTGCAGTGAGCTATGATTGTGCCTGCGACTGGCCATTGCATTCCAGCCTGGGTGGCACAGAAAGACCTCGTCTCTTTTAAAAAAAAAAAAAAAAAAAAAAAAAAAAAATCCCTGTAATAAATAAATAAAAACAGCTAACATTTAGGTTTGTTTTTTTTTTTTTGAGACAGGGTATCGCTCTGTTGTCCAGGCTACAGTGCAGTGAGTGGTATGATCACAGTTCATTGTAGCCTCAAACTCCAGAGCTCAAGCAATCCTCCCGCCTCAGCCTCCCAAAGTTCAGGGATTACAGGTGTGAGCCACCATGCCTGGCCAAAAACAGCTAACATTTAATGAGAGCACACTACATGCTAAATGTTACATGCACACACATACTGCAGAGAAGAGGTGACATAGCAGGCCTAACTGCCTATCCTTAAAAAATCCTGTTTACAAGGTTGGTCCCTGGCTGATGCTTAGGAACTTGGGTTTGAGGTTCCCACCCGATAAGACTGGTCCATTGTACCTATACTGTTTGTAGAAACAATATAGTTTATGCTGAACACCTGCTTTCCTGCTGGGAGTCTGAAATTTTGGCACATGTTAGGCAGAGAATGCTTATGTCATCAGCCCGTAATAAAAACTCTAAACACTAAGTCTCTAGCGAGTTTTCCTGGTTGGCAACATTTCACACATTGTCACAACTTCTTGCTGGAGGAATTAAGCCTTCCCTGTGTGTCTCCACCAAAAGAAGACTCTGGAAGCTTGCACCTGGTTTCCCGCAGACTTTGCCCCACACACCTTCTCTCTCTACTGAGTTGGCTCTGTATCCTTTCACGGTAATAAATCACAACTATGGGCTGAGTCCTTTAAGTTTCCCTAGTCAATCAGTGAACCTGTGAGTGGTCCTGGGGACCTCCCAACACACACACACACACACCCCTCATATCATGGACTTAAAATCTCTTTAGAACTCGGTTTCCATCCGAGAAATGAAGGCAACACATTAGATAACTTCTAAAGTTAATGATTCGGTGATAATACTTTTATTTCACTTTTATTTCCTACTCAATGTTTCTCTAAATTCTGTAAAACTCTATTAAAGTTTAATACTATGGATAAAATGCTATTTTAGGATTTTAAACTTACACAAGAGTAGTCATAACATCAAAACAATTTCTTTGAACCCTTACAATTGTCGTGTTTCAATCTACTTAGACTAATAGGAGAAATGGATCAGAAAAAATGAAAATCTTCCCTTTTAAATAAATCCAAGTCTCTCACAATGTCTCTTAAAGCTGAATGCATGGCCAGGTGTGGTGGCTCATGCCTCTAATCCTAGCACTCTGGGAGGCCAAGGCAGGAGGATCGCTTGAGGTCAGGAGTTAGAGACCAGCCTGAGCAAAAGTGAGACCCTGCCTCTACTAAAAATAGAAAAATCAGCTGGGCGTCGTGGTGTGCACCCATAGTCCCAGCTACTCGGGAGGCTGAGGCAGGAGTTTGAGGTTGCTGTAAGCTAGGCTGATGCCACGGCACTCTACTCAGGGCAACAGAGTAAGACTCTGTCTCAAAAAAAAAAAAAAAAAATTAAAGCTGAATGCAGAACATGTATGCATTTAACATTATTAATTATACTAATATATTTATTATTAACCTTTCAGATTCCCTGATTTTTAATAAAGAACTATCACTTACGATAAAATAGTTTGTGTCTGCTGATGTGGGGCTTTACTTTTCTTAATTTCCTCTTTACTTCCCTTGCCTTCCTGAAGTCATATGTCAGCCTCCTCCACCCCAAAAGAGGAAACTGTGGTTGAAATGACAACAACACTACCACAAAAGCAGAGCAACAACGTGTCAAGTCAGAACCAGAAAAGACAACACCATCTTCCTTAGTCCGAAGGAATTAGTCACAAATCTACCAACCCTTCCACCAGCTTTTACAGGGATTTTCAAGTGTTTTGGTAGAACAAAAACAACAACTCGCCCTTCCTTCACCTAACAGAAAAGAAATGCTGGAAACTACTTCAGGTGTCATTGAGATGCTGAATATCTTAGCATTTGCAAATGAATCCGATGGTTGAAGTACTTTCTAAATGCCTATCCTCTGACTATTACTATGCTTAATAGGAAGAGAAACTCTCTAAGGATGTGATACCCTAAGAATGACACACATCTGTGGCCAGTGACCTAAGCTGAGTATTACATTTAGTCTAATATGAATTGTAGTAGCTATAGTTCCCTCAAGGTGCTTCCTGAAAAAGGATTTTCTCCAGGGTGTGGTGACTAGTCACTAACAAAGTCAAACAAACAAACAAGATAGACGTTTTGCCAATTGCATCAAACCATCAGCAACAAAGCATCCACATTCAATGCAAAATTAGAAAAAGAATCTCATTCAACTGTATTGGGAAGATATTATTGTAATAACTCTCAAATCCAAAGGTAATGACCTCTTAGTACCTGAGTGTGCTTGAGTTCTTATCCTTGCAGGTTCAATTTCTTATGACTGCAGCAGAATGAAAAAGAACATTGGACTTACTGAGTCCTAAGACCTAAATCCTAATTTGAAAATTCCCACTTACTAGCTATTTGCCTTTGGACAAAGTAAAAAAAAAAAATCTCTTTGCTCTCAAATTTCCTTATCGGTAACTTGGTAATAATTATATAACCATATCTCAGAACTATAGACAAGATAAAATTAATGATGAATTCAAAACCTTGTAAGCTGTTAAGTGTTTGGTGGATTACTTAGCACAACACAAACATATGTTTATATTAATATCCACTATAAAATGGTTAACTGAGGACTATTTTCCTTAAACATACAGAAATAATTTTTTGTAATCACAAGAGTTGGTGCTATACCACTTATATTTCCATATGACATAAGAGGCCATCTATATGACATGGCCTCTGCCTACCTCTTCAGTTTCACATCACTTCACTCCCTGCCTACTTTACATTACATCGACAGCTTACGGTTCCTGGGCCAAACCATGCTATTTCTGCCTCCATGCCTGTGCCTGAAATGCCCTTACCTTCCACTCTTACTCTCCACAGATACCAGGCAAAAAACAACTCATCCTTAAAATTCAGTTTAAATCTCTGCAGAGCTTAAGATAATAAAATAAAGCCAAAAGATAAACTTGGAAAAAGTAATATTTGCCACACACATAAGAGGTTAATTTCCATTTCTGTCCCACTAACATCATCATGAAGGCTGGCAGATCCTAGGACTCCAGGAGGCTGAGGCGGGAGGATCGCTTGAGCTCAGGAGTTTGAGACTAGCCTGAGCAAGAGCATGACCCCATCTCTACTACAAATAGGAAAATTAGCCATGCGTCATGGCACACACCTGTAGTCCCAGCTACTCAGGAGGCTGAGGCAGGATAATCCCTTGAGCCCAGGAGTTTGAGGTTGCAGTGAGCTATGATGACACCGCTGCATTCTACCTGGGGTGACAGAGCAAGACTCTGTCACAAAAAAAAAGAAAAAAGAAAAACCTAATGACTGGAAATAACCTAAATGTCCTTCAAATAGAGACTGATAAAATAATTAGATGACTGGCACACTATGGTTCTATTTCTATACTGTCTGGTTTTATTCCTGGTCTGGTTTCTTGGTTTACTTGTAGTTTTTGTTAGAATGACATTCATTCTGTATGAAAAACTGTGCAGGCTCTGGGTGATGTTATGTTCCTACAAAAGATGCACCATGTTCTCTGACAGGCAGTTAGAATGAGGGGAGATCACCTCACAATCCAAAAAGGACATGAGTTGACTCGAAGCTGGCTGCAGTCTTTGTAAAGCCTATAAAGCTCATTCCACCCTGGCTTGTATTCCTCCAAGGGTCCAACTGAGAGTCGGGTGTGTTTACCAAGACTATATTCCTTGAAGGATCATGAACTTTTTGCTTGTTAATACTGAAGAACTGTTAAATCTGCCTTTTCAGTAGCTTTCTGCAAGGTTTTTTAGCCTTTAACCCTGCCCAGTTTAAGAAGCAGCAAATGCCTCAGAGATAAAAGCAGGTGGAAGAGGGGAGGGAAGGACCTCCCTTCTCTCTGGGATCTTGGCCTCTCAAGTTCTGGTTGCCTTGGCAGCTCTGAACTATAATTTTTGTATCCCCAGCCTAATGAAGAAAGTTCTGCTGACTTTCTGCCTCTTAATAGCTGCAGTCTCCCTTTGCCAAGAATCCACGAATGTCTGAAATCCTGGCTGCCTTGGCAACTTACAATGCCTTCATATAGATTTTTTTTTTTTAATCAGGCTCTTCTAGTCATTCTCAGCTGGAGTTTTTGTCTGCTACATTCTGCTCCATCATAGCCAGAAGCAAAATCTACACACTTCATAAGAACTGAAGACAAGATTTTCATGATGAAACTACAAGCCCAAAAATCAAGCTAAACCATTTTTTAAAGTATGAGGTGAAGCATATCATAAGGCAAATGTGCACACATTTGAGGAAAGAAAAAAGGATCAACAAGGGCTGAATTAATAAAGACAAGGCTCCTCGGAGAAGATGAATTATGTTAGGCATCAAGAAAAAGTACTGGCCACTCTAGCCTGAGCAACAGAGTGAGACTCTGTCTCAAAAAAAAAAAAAAAAAAAAAAAAAAAAAAAAAAAAAAAAAAAAAAAAAAAAAAAAAAAAAAAAAAAAAAAAAAAAAGAAAGAAAGAAAGGAAGAAAGAAAGAAAAAGAAAAGAAAAGAAAAAGTACAGGCAAAGAAAAGAAAGCCATTGCTGGCAGTGGAACCACATGAGCAAAGGCAGAAATGAGTATGCTGTGTCAGATACAGTGGGATAGGATAGAGAGCAGTGGGAGGTAATGCCAGAGAGATGAGATGAAAACAGTTTCTGAGAGGGCCTAAATGCCAATGCCTAGTACTAGAGCCTGTGTATCATTCTAGAGACAAAAGAATTACATATACATTCCTAAATCTGAATGGTATGGAATAAGAGGCATGAAACTCTTCTCTAACATTAATCTAAAAATGATAATAAGGATGGAACAGGGTTGAGGGCAGGGCAATCAGTTATTGATCTAACGTAGTAATAAAGATGTAAGGTAATAAAGGCCAGGAGCTCACACCTATAATCCTAGCACTGTGGGAGCTCAAGGCAGGAAGACTGCTTGAGGCCAGGAATTTGAGACCAGCCTCAGCAAGACCCTGTCTCTGCGAAAAAAAGAAGAATTAGCCAGGCATGGTGGTGCACACCTGTAGTCCCAGCTACTCAGGAGGCTGAGGCAGGAGGATCGCTTGAGCCCAGGAGCCTAAGAATGCAGTGAGCTATGATGATGCCACTGGACTCCAGCCCCGGATGACAGAGTAAGACTCTGCCTCAAAAAAAAGAAAAAAAAAAGACAAGGTAATAAGAATGAAAGAAGAATGAAGGAAGAAACAGGCCTAAATAAAAAAAAACTGGAAAAACTAGGGAGGATAAAGTAGAGGATAACCAGAGGATAAAGTAGTGTCTAAAGGAACTAAAATGGTAGTAATAGGACAGCAATAAAGAAGCCAATGAAGAGATCCTACTTGGGTCTTACCCATACTGAAGTTCTGATGAGAAAGGACACTGAAGTAGAGATGTCTTGTGAGCAGTCGAATATAGCACTGGAATTAAGGTAAGAGGGTTAAACCTATATATGTTGAAGGTTTCATTTAGAAATGTTATCAAAAGTTGTAAGAGTAGAGACGCTTGAATGAGGCCTCCAAAGGAATAATCAAAGAAAAGCAAAAGAGGATGGCACACAGAATTTTAGGGGCTTACAAGTCAGGTAAGGAAAGATAAGAAACCAGAAAAGAAGGCAACACAAGAGAAAGAGCCAACACAATTTAAAAAGAAAAAAAAAAGCAATACTGTTTATGACCAAAGGCATGGCAGAGCAATCAAATCAATTTGGCTAGAAGGAAGTCCTTACTAACAGATCATTTGAAGATATAAATAGTCACCACAGATTAGGAGGTTAAAGAGGGAATGAGCAGAGAAGAGTATAAAAGCAGAGAACATTCCATTGAGAGAGTAGAGAAAGGGATATGATAAAAAGGACATGCATAATCCAAGTCCTAAAGAAATTCACAATCTAACAAGAAAAGGAAAAACATACTTGGGTGAAGCAACTATAAAATATCAAAGAGTTATAAAACCAAACACCTAAGTCCTGCACAGAACGGCAACAGGGGGAGGTATACAACAAATCAGGTATACAATAAATCAAAGTACTTCTTCTACAACTAAACATATATTCAGTGCAGAGATACATCGGAAACAAGAGGCCAGTATCCACATTAATCTCGAATTTACCTGTTTATACTACCCACCAAACTTTGAACAACCACGGTCAAATGGAATATGTGAAACAAGAAATTTTAATTTAAGCACACCATTTAGAAGTTGAAAGGTAGAACTATGAAGAGTGAACCATAAATGTGTTCTAATATCAAACTAAAGTGTTTTCCATTTTATCTACTATTTTCTGGTTTACTCTGTCTGATACTCCAAGAGTACAGATGATAGCCAAGTACCAACCATCTTAAACTCACCTACCCACTTGCCCAAGACAAGTAACAATTTACAGGAGGCAATATAAAAAGTGTTTACCTGGGAAGAAGAGGAAGACACAGAGAAAAAATTAAAAGCTAATAAAATTTAAGATCAAATTTTAAGGCTGCTACTTGAGTACCATACTTACCACCACTGAATACTAGTATGGTGAATTTCACTGTGTTTTTAAACCATCCTTTGGCAAAGAACTAATCAAATTAACATGTCACAGCCCACATAACAAGAACTTATAAAATGCTTGTAACTTTTGACCTAATACTTTAATTTCTAGGAATCTATCTAAGAAAGTCATCTGAAATATTTAAAAAATTTACATAAAAATATTTCATTGCAACACTGTTCATAATTGCAAAACAAAAACCAAGAATAATCTACATGTCCAATACTGAGGGAACAGTTAGACTAATTACAGGTAGTCCATACAATGTACTATTATTCAACCATTAAAATTATATATTTTTTAATACTATGAAATATTGTTTTAATAAGATGGGAAACTAGGTTAAATGAAAGATGCAAGTCACCAAATTAAATATGTCTTATAATCTCAAACACGAAGAAAACATTAAACACAGAAATGGCAATAACATGCTGGAAAAAGAAACAGTGATATCACAGAACTTGCGAATGGGAAAAAGAAAATATTAGTGATAACATATCAAGCTACCATATATAAATGTGTAAGAATGATGGGAACAGTCACCAGAGTTAAGTAGGTTAAAGAGAGAATGAGCAGTGAAGAAGAAGGGAGGTGCTGTGGGAAGAGGAAATACACAAAGAAAAGACATGAGACCCTTTCCCCAACGCATTTATAATGTAGTTTATTAGCTAAGGCTAATTCACAAAAAGTTTAAAAATAGATTTAAATAAATATGGAGATGATGTCAGATGCAATGTCACAAAATAAACAATTGCCAAACGAATCTTACAAACAAACGCTGCAGTAAGAGTCCATTAGGAGAAAGAGAACAGGGCTGGGAAGGAGAGTCAATGCTTTCAGAAGATGAGATGAAGCTGGATCTGGCCTGCTGACTGTAGTTTGCCAACCCCCAGGTTAGAGAAAGACAAATTAAGACAGTCAAGAACAATAGGATTTGCAAAAACAGGTGTCAGACAAGAGTAGAGTCAAAGCAAGTAAGGTTCCTCCTTCAATCCAGAAACAGCCCAAACAACAAGTCTTTGTTGTTAATCAACCTACTTTGGATCACCACAGTCAAAGCAACAAGAGGCACGTGATAAAGGAGGACACAGAATCAAACACAGGTATAGGCATGCTGCTGAGATGAAGGCCTTGGACCACAAGACCTTTTATCCTAAGCAGACCAAGACCGTGTAGTTGTCCCCACTACCACATCTGCCTACCATGGTACAAAATCCTTCAGACTTAATTACTGCCCTGTTTGAAGCAAAGAATTATTCAAATAGTCCACAAGATAGAACGATACCAAAACTAGAAAGAATACAGGATTTGGAAACAGACAGACCTGCATTCAAATCTACCACCTACCAGTATTTATCTTAGCTAAGCCTGTTTCTTCATCCATAAAATGGGAGTAACATCTACCTCAACAGAGTTGCTTACCTTACAATCCTCTCGTACCTATTTGGTACAAATTCTGTGTACATTCAATGGTAGCCCAACTGGCCTCCCTGTCTCTCAGACTCTTTGTCTTTCATCTTCCTCCAACATTGCTTCCGAAGTTCTTTATAAAGGAAACCTGACCCTATCTCCCTCCTTCTTAATAATTCTTATTGGCTTCCCACTGCCTCCAAGATTTATAAACAGGACCCGATCTACCACTCCAGCCACATCGTCTACCATTCCTTCCACATCCCTTTCCTCTCTAGCCTTTACACATCTCGCCATTCCTAGATATGCCACACGCTGTCTCCACTAGGACTTTACATACGCCACTTCCTCTTCCCGGAATGATTTTTCTCTTTCTCACTATATGACAATTTCCTACTCATACTTCAAAACTGTTCACTGCCCTCTCCTTTGCAAAGTTTTCCCACTAACCCAGAGAAAATTAGGTTTCTTGCAGGCTCTCACAGCATTCTGCACTTACCTTAATTGCAGTAGCATTTATTACCTGTGTTATAACTATTTGACTCTGCCTCTGACTCCCTAAACTTGAAGATAGGGATGATCTCTAGGTAAGTACATATCTCAGTGTCAGTGGCATAAAAAAAAAAAAAAATTGTTGAATGAGCCAATGAGAAAGAATGCTTTAATGCCAGCACCATTTTGCACTATGGTCTTTTAAAGAATTTGCTTTCTGAAGGGAGTTGTATTTAATAAAACTTTTCTTTACTGTTAAGGCAAAGGTAAACTTTAATAAAGTCAAAGTCTCATCACTGACTCCAAATTAATGGAGTTAAATCTTTTGAGGTTTTATTATAATAGTTTTACATAACTAAACACTAGAAAATAACAAAAGAAATGGCAAAACACAAGGGAGGGAAAATACATCCACCGCTATTTAGAAAAATAAAAACCAAAATTGGATATAAGATGTCTTCAAAACAAACCAAAAAAAAAGATGTCTTCAGGTTTAAAAATTCAATTGTGAAGAGAAAGACTGGCTTGATAGCAGTTCATGCAAAAAATAAAAAAGAGCAATTTTGTTGCCTGCAAATTCAGTATGATCAAGGCCAATACACCCTTTGGCAGCATTAATAAGAATTTAGCACTCAGATGGAAAGCCAGTTAAGTCACATTACACGTTGCACTGGTCAGGCATTACTTAGAAGTATCAGGTTCAGTTCTGAGTGGCATATATAAAGATGACCAGAATGGTAAAGGAATCATGACATATAAAGAAAAACTTCTTTTAGGAGGTTTTTAGGAATCTTTTTCCTTCATTAAACATTTACTGAGTGTCTAATACCTTCCGGGTACCATATTAACTGCTGAATACACAAAGACATAATCCCTGACCTCAAAGAGCTCAGTGTAGTGCCAGAGACAGGCACACAAGAACTGAAATCCAGTGAAATGGGGGATGCACAAGTTCAAGCGGTGGCACAAAGAAAGGAATAATAAAATCCTATTTAAGGGAGAAAAAATTTACAGAGCACTTATGTTTCACTTGGGTCTTAAAAGATGAGTAAACTTTTCCAGGTAGATAAGAAGGAAGAGTATTCCAGACAGAATAATCATAGGTGACAAATGTCAGAAAGGTTTCAAAATGCATACTGTATTCCAAGAACTCTAAGTAGTGTAATACAACTAGAACTTGGGGAAGGGAAGAAAAGGACCCAAGAGATGAATTTGAGAAATTTAACCTAAAAACTTAGAAATAATCACGGTCTTAACATAACCTGAATACTAAAACTACAAAAGCAGACTTGGATTCACCAAAAAAGAAAACTTTCACAGAACTGAGAACCCAGATATAAAACCATCCTCATATAGTCATCTGATTTTTGACAAAGCAGACAAAAACATACACTGGGAAAAAGAATCCTTATTCAATAAATGGTGCTGGGAAAACTGGATAGCCACATGTGGAAGACTGAAACAGGATCCGCACCTTTCACCTGTCACAAAAATGAACTCATGGGGGATAACAGACTTAAACCTAAGGCATGAAACTATAACAATTCTAGAAGAAAATGTTGGAAAAACTCTTATAGACATTGGCCTAGGCAAAAGAATTTATGAAGAAGACCCCAAAGGCAATCACAGCAACAACAAAAATAAATAAATAGGACCTGATCAAATTAAAAAGCTTCTGCACAGCCAAGGAAACTATCGCGAGAGCAAACAGACAACCTACAGAATGGGAGAAAATAGTCGCATGTTACACATTCGATAAAGGGCTGATAACTAGAATCTATATAGAACTCAGGAAAATCAGCAAGAAAAAAATCAAACAACCCTATCAAAAAGTGGACAAAGGACATGAACAGAAACTTTTCAAAAGAAGATAGACTAATGGCTAACAAACATATGAAAAAAATGCTCAACATTTCTAATCATCAAGGAAATGCAAATCAAAACCACAATGAGATATCACCTATCCCCAGCGAGAATGGCCTTTATCAAAAAGTCCCAAAACAATAAATGTGGGCATGGATGCGGAGAGATAGGAAGACTCATACACTGCTGGGGGGACTGCAAACTAGTGCAACCTCTGTGGAAAGCGATATGGATATATCTCACAGACATACAAGTAGAATTACCATTTGACCCAGCAATTCCATTACTGGGCATCTACCCAAAAGAACAAAACACATTCTATAAAAAAGACATCTACATTCGAATTCTTACAGCAGCACAATTCGCAATTGCAAAGATGTGGAAACAACCCAAGTGCCCATCAATACATGAGTGGATTAATAAAATGTGGTATATGTATACCATGGAGTTCTACTCAGCCACAAAAAACAATGGTGATCTAACACCTCTTGTATTATCCTGGATAGAGCTGGAGACCGTTCTACTAAGTGAAGTATCCCAAGCACTACACATGCTCACCATCAAATCGGTATTAACTGATCAACACTTAAGTGCATATATAGTAAATTTCCAAATTAAAATCGTCCAAAATAGAGAGCAATGAGTACAAAGTCACCAGAATAAGAGAAGTATCCCTGCTCATGTATAAGATCAATACCTCAACTGGTGTCAGATCTCATCTTTCCTCATCTCTTCGTTGACTTAGCTCATTCAGTTTTCTCTGCTGTCTCTGGCACCACCAATCTCTCTCTGCTACGATAATATACAAATCTAACATACAAACATGACTTGACATCACCTATCTTAAAAAGAAAACACTCTTGAGCTCTTGTCCCCCCTGCAGGTACTGACCCATTTCTCTGCCCCCTTTACAGCAAATTCCTCCAAAGAGTTATCTGCGTATTTTCTGCTTCTGTTTTCTCACTTCTAATTCTCACTTCAACCCATTCTACTTGGTCCTTTGTTTTTTTTTTGTCCCACCACTCTACTAACTGCTTGCTTATTTATTCATTTATGAATGAATGACACAGTCTCACTGTGTCACCCAGGCTGGAATGCAGTGGCATAATCATAGCTCACTCTAACTTCGAACTCCCGGGCTCAAGCAATCCTCCAGCCTCAGCCTTCTGAGTAGCTGGGACTACAGGTGTGAACCACTACACCAGGATAGTTTTTAACTTTTTCTGCAGAAACAGGGACTCACTATGTTGTCCAGACTGGTCTTGAACTCCTGGCCTTAAGCGATCCTCCCTCCTCAGTCTCCCAAAATGTTGGGATTATAGGGATGAGCCACCGCACCCAGCCCAAAACAGTTCTTAATAAAGTCACCAAGAAAGACTTTCAAGGGACTCTGGGGTAGACATACAGTACAGGCACAAAGGAGTTCAATTGGATGAATATAATCTGATAAACAGAATCTTTACTTAGCCTAAGAATTAAAGATCTTTAAAATCAAAACAGCTAATACTTGCCTTACTGAAATTATCAATCTGGGATAAATTGGCTCAGCTTTAGCATACAACTATCTTCATAGTAATATGATCCATTTCCTCCAGAAAACATGAAAAAATAGTGAGATGTTGAAATCTGACCACCTTGCATTATCTTCATCAGAATGAATAATCAGCAAACATGATTCTTTGCTTTCTTATCTTCATAATAATTGTCTAACACATTGTAATCCAATCTTCTAAAATAGACAGAGGTACCTTTATTAAGTGTAAAAGATAATTTTTCCTTCAACATTCCTCCTTTTTACACTTTTGTTCTCTTCTAGTCCATCCTTTCTGAGAGCCCAGTTCAATGCCTTACGCAAAGTAGTAACTCTGTAAATGTCTATCAAATAAACTATAAAACCTAGCACATAGGACATGGTACAAAATAAATTCCATAAATGCTAATTCTCCCTTCTCCAAAACTATCCCACCTTTAAGGAACAGTGTACAAATCTAGTAATTCCCTCATATCCCACATGAACAAGTTTATCTATTTTTTTCTGTCCAAAATACCTGCATTTTAAGGGAACCATGAGGATAAGGGACCTGAAGAGAATATTGAATTTCAGATACTATAGGACATATGTGAGTGGTATCCTGAGGCAATAAACCCTTCTCAGTCTCTAAATCAAAACACTGAAGTGATTTAACATAAATCTGACCCTACATACCAGAGGAAAGTTAAACCATTTTTTTATCCTTGATAGAGCTGGAGCCCATTCTACTAAGTGAGGTATCACAATGGAAAAACAAGCGCTACACGTATTCGCCATCAAATTGGTATTAACTGGTCAACACTTATGTGCACATACAGTAGTAACATTCATCAGGTGTCGGGCAGGTGGGAGGGAGGAGGAGGGGATGGGTATATTCACACCTAATGGGTGCATGCGGTGCGCACCGTCTGGGGGATGGACATGCTTGAAGCTCTGACTCGGGTGGGGCAAAGGCAATATATGCAACCTAAACATTTGTATCCCGTAATATGCTGAAATAAAAAAAAAACATTTCTTTTACTGATCCTTATGATTAAAAAACTATGTATAATATTTTTGCATAGAAAAAATGTCTGGCAAGAAATAAACAATAGCTGTCTCTGGAGTGAGACAAACAATAATATACAATGTTTCACTTTTTTCATTGTGCTTTTCTTTATTGTTGTTTTCCTATAGCAAATTCCAAATGACTAGCAAGCCTCCAAATCTGGGCCTTGCTCTCTAGAAATCCATTTGGCACACTTACTGTCACAACAAGCTTCTTAACATCCTTTCACAAACATTGTCTTACTCATCTTTGTATCCCCAGCACCTGGCAGAATGCTTGGCACACAATATGTGGTATGTGCTCCATAAATGTATACAAAATGAATGAGTGCATACAGTAACAGCTAATATTTACTAGGTATTAACATTAGTTCTCTATAAGCACTTTGCAGGTATCATCTCATTTAATCCTCACAACTCTAAATATAGCTTCCTTTCATTATCAATTCCATGAAAGAATAGTCTATATTAGCTGATTCATTTCTTCATTTCTGACTTCCTAACCTACTGAAATTACTATTTTGGTGTACCTTTTTTATTTATGTAAATGGCACGAAATGATACATATCCTTTTGCAACTTTTTCACTTAATATTTTTCAAGATTTACCCATGTTGATACATAAAGACCTAGTTCATTCACTGTTAACAGCTGTAGAAACCATAATTTATCCCTTTATCTCTTCCCCTACCAAGGATAATTGTTACTACCTTTTCCAGTCCTACAGTACTGTAATGAGCATAATTGTGACACACACGCGCGCGCGCATTTCACTTGGGCAGACTCCTGTCAATAGAATGTCTGCATGGCAAGGAATATATCTCTTCAATTTTACTAGGTATGGCCAAACCACTCTCCAAGGTGATCGTATACCAACTTATACTCTTCGAGCAGTACATAAGTTCCTATTAATTATAATTAAACAGTAATAAATTATAATCTGATGGCATCTCATCATTGGTTTAATTTGCATTTCCCTGATTGCTAATGATGTTGAACATCATTCCAGAAGTCTATTGTCCTTGCAGTTATCCTCTTCTATGAAATGTCTATTCAAATCCTCTCACTATTTTTCTAAGAAGGCATATGTCATAGTGATATGTAGTTCATATATTTTGGGTAACAATCTTTTGTCAGTTATTTCATTGCAAATACTTTCTCCCAGCCTGTGGTTTCTCTTCTTTATCTCTTATCATTCAGCTTTTAGTTTTAATGTGGTCAAATTATCAATCTTTTCCATGCTTGTTTAAAAAGAATGTATATTGTCTAATTGGTTAAGTGTATGATTCTATACATGTGTAGTAGATCAAGTTATACGTTGCATTTCTTTTCTTTTAGTGAGCACCCTTAAATTTTTAATATGCATCTGACTAAAAGCCTAAAGTTAATCAATGTCTCTATCCTCCTACTGAACTACTCATGTAAATAGAACTTCAGAATTCTGTAACAAGAATTACTTTCCCTCTCAGCTTACATTTTATTCTTGCCTAGTATTTCAGTTCCACTTTGGTTTTAGCCCCCCACAAATTAATCATAATTATTTTGTTTTATACAGCCAACGTTGGCTTAGATTACCTACTAACTTCTTTGTTCATCATGACTTCTTATATCTTACTCCCCTAAATTACATTTCTTTCTTCCTGCAGCACATTCTTTAGGTTTATAACAGTTCTTTCAGAAACAGTATGGTAAATTCTCTATATTTTTTTCTGAAAATACCCTCAATCTTGAATAACTTACCTGAGTATTAAATTCAGAAGATATTTATTTATTTATTTATTTATTTTTGCAAGGCCCATCACTTCAGAATTGTTTTTTTTTTTTCATGATCCATCTGTAGATTCATCTACGGAAACCTTGTCAGAACTTTTACTTCCTCAGAAAGACACGTTTGACAGTCTTGACAATCTTCTCAGTGCTCTGCGGGGCTGTGGGCTGACCATGGCTGGGCCCACGCAACGGCCTCACTAAACCATCCAATCGGTAGTAGTGGCAGGCGGTGTGTCCAAAAGGTAGGGACTTAATGCAAGCTTATGACCTGCATTTACTGGGATTTCCTTGTTCATGAGAATAATTGCAATCCCCGATCCCCATCACTGAATGAGGCTCAATGGGTTACCGGCACCTGCTGGCGAAGGGTAAGCACATGCTGAGCCCGTTAGTGTAGCATGCGTGCAACCCGGGACATCTAAGGGCATCACAGACAAGTTATCACTCAATCTCGGGTGGCTGAATGCCACTTGTCCCTCTAAGCAGTTGGGGGACACCCACCGCTCCATGGTAGCTTAACTAGTACATGCTAGAGTCTTGTTAGATATTTGGATTAACCAGACAAATCCCTCTGAAGATACTTGATTTTCCCTGGCCTCTCTTGTTAAGAGATATGCGCTCTCAGTCTGATTGTTGCACTCTGTCTTCCCTTTTTGGTTACATTTAATAGTGTCTTTGGTGTTCTGTAGCTTCACTGCAACATGTCTAGTTGTGAGTCTAGAAGTTATATAAGTGTTCCGTGCTTGTTTAAAAAGAATGTATATTCTCTAATTGGTAAGTGTATGGTTCTATGTATGTGTAGATCAAGTTATACATTGTTGTTGTTGCTTTTTTTGTTAATTCTTGCTGGAGCCTCATGAGTCTTAAACCTAAAGATTCAAGACTAGTTATTAATTCAGAAAAATTCTCAAGTCATCCTCTCTTCCAATTCCACACCTCCTTCACTGTACCTATTTTTCTCCTGGAATTACTACTAGATGTTGGGTCTTCTTGATCTGTCCTTTTCATTTCTCTTCACCTCTTTCGTATTTTCCTTTATTTTAACTTACTGTTTTGCATTCTCAGGAATTTCCTTATATCTATCTCCCATCTTACTGATTTTCTCTTCATCTGTGTAAACTACTTTTTTGTTAGTTTTTTTCTTTTTTTATTTTAACAGATTTAGGGGGTACTAGTTGAATTCCATTACATGTATATATTGTATGGGTGGTCTGTGTAAACTATTAACTTACTTACTGAGCTTTTTAACCTAACTATATTTTTCATTATGTTTAGTTCTTTGTAAAATGTGCCTGTTTCATAAGGTCTTATTCATTTCTTTGGATGTCAATTAATTCTTTAACGTCTTTAGTCACTTACAATATGCTAATTTAAATTATCTTTCAAACTGCCATTCTATTATCCCAGTTCTTGGAACTATAATCCTCCTGCTTTTTATATCTGCTGACTCTCATTTCTGGGAGAGAATTATTTCTTCATGTGTTGTCATTTTCAATTATAAGTTCATCTTCAACTGGGCTCATTTCTTCTGCAAGAATCCCTTGTGGTCCGAAGTACAGTAGTACCTCTCAGAGTCCAGTATTTTCCCTTCTCCAAGAGACTCAGGGGTATCACTTAGTTTGGAACCAGTTTTTACACTAATTTCTCAGCATGGGAATACCTGGGCCTTATAATATAAACTCAGATCCCAAATGTGAGCAAGGTATAGATCTTGTGCTTCAATTTCTCAGGGAAATTTTTTTTTCCATTTCCTCTTTGCATAGAGCCCAAGTAAAATCAAGACAAGATTTCTTGTTATCTCCTGTGTCAGAAGGAAGGTTTTTTTTCTGGCCTACCCTTTCACCTAGAATGCAGCACATTAAGAATCTCGGCTTTCTGCAGAATTCTTCAGTCTGGTTTCTTTTTGCACATGGTTAAAATTCAACCTGCTAAGTACAGAAAACCAGAAACAACCTCTCAACCCACTCCTTCACCCTGCTCCAGGGCAACACAGGATGGGCTTAAGGGCTTACAGTTTTGGTTTTTAGTTCCATTTTTGTTTCTGGAACCTGGAGATTTTCTTGTCTTTCCTGCATGTTCAAGAACATATTTAAGGCCAGGTATAGTGGCTCACACCTGTAAACTCAGCACTTTCAGAGGCTGAGGCAGGAGGACTGCCTGAGCTCAGGAGTTTGAGGTTGCAGTGAGCTATGATAATGCCCCTGCACTCTAGCCCAGGTGACAGAGCAAGATCCTGTCTCAAAAAAAAAAAAAAAAGCATTTAAAAGAATTGTTGTTCTTTTTATCCAGCTTTTCTGGACATTTGTAGCTGAGGCATTTTCAGCTTATTTTAGTTAGCCATCTTATTAAAAAGAGAATTTGGGCTCTCCAGTTCATTTGCTACATATCCTCAAGGGAGTGATTACTCTAAAGTGCAAAGATGAATTCCTCTTTGAAACTCTTCAGTGCATCCTCACTCCTTAGTATGCATGCAAAGTCCACTATTATCCAGCAACTGCCCATTTCTGCAATTCCACATCCTTTCACTCTCCCATGTACACTCCATGCCCTAACCACGCCTATTTACAATCCTTAGAACTCTCCTTGTTTCATGCTTCTATGCTTTTAAATGTACTGACGTCCCTCTCTCATCTTTATTCTGCACTCATCCACCCAATGAGTACTCATGGTTACATGTCAGTCTTCCACTGAAGCCATTCCAGACCCAACCAAACTAGGTTCTCTTCTTCCTAAAAACAGCTAACATTTATTGAGCTCATTATATGTCAAGCATTGTAATAGCTCATTAGTTTTTAACAACCACCTTATGATATTGTCACTATTACTATCCCCATTCTCCAAATGAAGAAACTAAGAGTGCTCAATAACACAGAGCTATAAACAGCAGAACTAGAATTTGAACCCAGGTAGTCTATCTTTAGATCCTCCTCTATTAACCTGCTCTAGTAATATATACCATATTGCCTTCTATAATTATATCTTGCCTAATGGCTATTATTACATTTATTATACATTTCAATTGTATGTTTACATACCAATCTTCTCAACTACAGTTTGAGACAGAAGCACGCTTTACCCCTATTCGTAGCTCCAGTGCCCAGTACAGAGAAGATCCTCAAATGGTTGCTAAATTAATGAACAACTGAAGGTAACATCCCCACAGCCAACACTTTAGTCCAGCCCCCTTCATCTCTCGCCTGAACTACTAGAAGAATTCCCTAACTGGACTCCCTTCCTCCAGTTTCTACTCCCATCTTCCCTCCTCCAACCAATATGTATTGTCTTTATAAATTACATTATGACGATACATTTCACTACTTAAAAATTTGTAAGGGCTCTGCACTGTCTGTAGGATAAAGTCCAAAGTTCTTTCAGCATGACATACAATGCCCTTCATGATCTTCCACCTGCAGTCTCTTCTCTACTCCTTCCTCACTCCACTCCCACCTCCTGTTTTACTTCTTGCCAGTTAATATCCCAAGCACCTTCATGCCTTTGTACATGCAGGCTCTTCTTCCTGGAATGAACATACCCTCCTCCCTCACCTGGTGAATTCCTACTTTTCTCAATATACAGTTCAAATGCCTTCTTCAGGTTTCCTCCAGATTCCTAAACTGTTAGCATTAAGCATTTACCTCACGTAACACTTTGTATTGTTATTGGAGTGTGTTTCCCCACCACATTGTGGAGACTTAAAGAATGATGATCACGTCTTATTCACCTTTTTTTATTGTATCATCTTGCACAGAGTGTGCCCAAAAAAATGCTCATTAGTGGAATAAAATCTGACAAACATATCCTACATCATGTATTCAAGCAAACTCAGATATAAGTGAATTCAAGGTGGGCAACTCTTCTAAGGTTAACTGGAAGTTAGATGAGGAGGGAGTAGAAATATGAATGAACAAAACACCTCCCAAATTCCTGCTGCTCAATCCTGAATTCTATAGACTGCAGCTATTCCCTCAATGATAATGTTTAGTTGGTAGAATACATGGTGAGGTAATCTCACCAAGAGTTTTAAAAAACACATAAGCACAAGGAAAATGTTTCCTGCATTGCTGTAACACATAAGGACACTCTCAAATTCTGGAATATATGTCATTAAGGATAATGGGATGAGTCATTTTATACATTTTAAAACAAATCCCACAGACAAGGGAAATTCCTGTCCTTTTACACTATAATCACATGGTCTCATTATTTATTAGTCCTAAATGTAATTTAGGCTACACACACAGCAAACATTGTCTGCCAACTACTTGTTTTTCACAGAAAGAGAAAATTTTTTAAATGTATAAATGTTAACCCTAAGTGATCAGGGAAGTTGAGATGGGATAAAGAGAAGGGATAAATGAGGCAGCATTCAATGTCTTTTATCTACCCAATTTTTGAAATGCACTTTTAACACCACAAATTAAAAAAAATTTCAACTGTCAATTTAAAAGATTCATCTGCCTTTGTCTAGCTTTTCTCTTCAATCATTACCCATGGTAGAAGAAAAAGAACTGTCCAAAGAAGTAAAAAGGTCTTAGTTTCAAGTTCATAGGCTGTATAATTTAGAATAATCATCCTTGATTTCAAATCAAAAGACTAAATGAATTCTTAAAATTCTTAAGAGGCTTAATTTGTCATGGGATTTGAGGGGGAAAATTGAAGCTTAAGAGTAGCTTTGATGTACAGTTCTAAATCTACCTATGTACACCTGTGTGGTAAATATGTTTTTTAAATCACTAGATCAGGACTGTCTCTAAATTTAGAATATAAGCTCCATGAGAGAGGGATCTTTAATATTTCATTCACTGGTGTTTCCCACGGACCTAGAATAGTGCTTGGTACAGAGTAGGCACTCATTACATAATTTCTGAATATTGCTGAAGATGGTCCAAATATTAAATATGTCAATATCTACAATGAGCTGCAGATCCTCAAAGAACATGAAGCTGAAGTCTGAATTCATCCTGAAATGATCACTGACATAGCCTTCGTCAGGTTTCACAAATCAACAAGAACTGATATTATATCAAAAAGCAAACTCACAGTGCATGTAAGAATTAAATAAAACATTTACACAAGAGTCATTAAGGTTCTGAACCTTAAAGCATACCAAGAAGCCAGCAAAAAAACAAACAATGTCACCAGTGCAACCAAAATTTTCAACAAGCACGAACTCTTACACTTTTTTCATAGACAAAGTGATTCCAAAAGAGAGACTGGACTTTAACAAAATTTAAAAAAGAATTGGAATTTCACTTAAACACCAGTGCATTTACTACAAAATTTCATTTCCAGTATTATATAGCTGGCCTGACATTTCCTTTATCAACTATGCCAAAAGAATACCACTAAGCAATATACTTCTGAATATTCCTAAAATTGCTAATTCTGTTGCTGTTTCCCACTCATAAAAGCAGAATGTAAATATTTAGAAAACCGGTATTTTCAGTTTTCTCTCTCAAAAGCCATCATGAGCATTTCACTGTGAATTAAGCTGTTTCTTTCAGCCCTTGTTTATCTACTATTAATTCACATAAACCTTTAACTCTCTTCTCTGTTCTGTGCCTCAGTTTTCTCTTCTATAGAATGAAGGATGTGAATTAAAACAATAATTCTTAGCCTTTTTTTTTTTTTTTTGCAACCCTTTGAGAATCTGGTGAAAGCAATGTGACCTCTCCATAAAAATACACACACACGTTTATATAATGATTTTATAAACAATTATTTATAATAGCAAAAGATAGCAAACAACCAAAATGCCTACCAATAGATGGTTAAGTAAATTACGTTATATCCATTCAATGAAAAATCCACATAACGTGAGAAGAATGAAGAAATTTTCTGTGTACTGACATGGAAAGGCTTCCATCATGTCATATTAAACAAAAAAATCAGTTACAGAACAGTGTATATAATAGACAACCTTTTGTATGAAAAGGGCAAAAGTAAAAGCACTTGAATTTTGATGCAGATGCACAAACTGTGGAAGAATAAACAAGAATCTTTGGTGGGAGTGGGAAACTTTTCATTACATACTTTCTTATAGTTTCATTTAAATCATATGAATGCACTGCCTACTAAAATTCTTTAGCTGAATAAGCATGTAATTATATATACTCAATGATCCAACAAGAATATCTAGGAAAAATATTTTTCATTATGATCCTTACACAAACATATGAAGTAACTAGTGGGTACTAAGTGACTCTGTAATAGATCCTAATTCGGAATCTCATTTTAGACAATTTTCCTTAATCAATGGATACGCTTTATAACAAAAATTTCTTCAAGGGAAAAAGTCTGCACAAATCACCAAGCCATAATCCTTCTCATAGTTCAAATTTCAGACATGATATTTCACAGTGGACTCCAAGCTTAGGAAAACAAAATAAAAATCTCTATTGTACTTGACCATATAAATCAACAGCACTATTAGGGAGACCACAGCAATACTTATAATTTGACCATATTCTCAGAATTTGAAGCAAATTAAACAGCATATGAGATCAATGCATTCACAGATTAGATGATATTTGAGAAGACCTTCATCCTTGATTTGAGCAAGAATCAGGTGGAACTGGGTTTTCATCCTTAGGCAAGTTACTTAACCTCTCTGGACCTCAGTTTCATCTATAAAATGGAAATAAAAATACCTCTCTCATAGGGATGCTGTGAGCTTAAAAAAAGTAACAAGGAACATAGAAAGTAAGATGCAGGTCCCCTCAACTCCAGAAACAAAAGCAAGGTATCCTAGGACGGTGACAGTTTTCTCCGACTGCTTGAATCAAAACAGACTGCATCCTGGAACCTGTAGTTTCTAGGGACTGCACTTTCATACACAAGCAATGCCTCCTTTTCCCAACTGAAAATAACACATGCCCGAATTCCCAACATAAAAGATGCAAATTATCTGGCTTTTCCTGATTTATGTGTCTTGAAAATCTCCGCCTATGTAAGCATTTTTTATCAATGTTATGTTCACTGGGTGTGTCCCAAAAAGAGTCCTAAGTTATAACGCAGTCATGTTTTGTGTTTTAAATAGGGCATTTTCTATCTCAGACCAGAACCAAGGAGTGGCAGGCTGCTAGTGGTAAGAAAGGTAAAGAAGTTCAAGACAAAAGTCCGACAACACTTAATTTTACCATGATGATAGTAGGAAACGGTGTCAAGGAGACAGAAGCAGCCCCCTGCCAACCAATCTTTGTTTCCAAAACTTTTAAACCCAACCCAGCTTTTTTGTTGGGCACTACTGGAGCTTATTATTAGTACTATTATAAATATAAAGCGTTGTCATTTATTGCTTCCTAATTATGTGCCAGGCTCTGTGCTCACCATGCATTTTTCAAGGTTTTATTAAAAGAAATGCTGCACATGTGAGCTCATTCTCCCAACCCACTCTGCTCTCAGGTCTGAAAAGCTCCCTTTATATCCTCAAATTGAACCTGTCCCCTGAACGCCGGAACCTTCACTCCCCTCAATGACATATTCGGGCCCAGAAGCCACATCTCTCCAAGCAATACGACCCCAAGCTCTTTATCCAACACTAAACCAAGCACTTCTCTGATCCTCCAGGGCCCCTCCCCCTCCACACACCAATTCCAACCTGCCCCTAACTTGTTCCAAGAATTGTTTCCCTCCAAACTTCTGACTTACGTAAGGCGCGGGGTCCCCTCACTGCCCCTCCAAATCCAACGTGCCTGTACTCCATTCTGAAGTTCAAAATTCAGAAACACATAGTGCACCTGGGCAGAGCCCGGGTTCCAACCCCACGAGAACTCTCCACACCCGCTCGAGGAGGGCCCGGGACTCTCCACCCCCTAACCAGGCCCGGCTGTGGCGCGCTCGGCCTTCGGTCCGACCCCAAGAGGAGGAGGGGAAGCTCCACCTGGCTCCGCAGGCGCGGCGCGCGGCTCCTGCTCCGGCCTGGGCCCCGCAGCGGCCGCACCCCCGTCCCGGCGCGGGCGGCAGCGCTCTGGCTGGCTCCGGCGGATGCGTTCGCCCAGCACCTCCGCGTCGGCCTGGCTGTCGTCGCGGGCCCGACGGCGGGCCCAACCCGGGCCTCGGGCGCGGCAGCGCGGGCAACCCGGGCCAGCCGCGTTGGAGGAGCGTTTGGCACAGCCTCGGCACAGCGAGTGGGCGCACGGCAGGGCCCCCGCTTCCCCCGGGGGCTCCAGGCACCCCTTGCAGCCCGACACCTCCGGCCGCGGCGCTGGCGGCGGCTGCAGCAAGGGCGGCGGCAATACCAACAGCGCGGGCCCAGAGGCCGCGCCCTGAGTCCCAGTCTTAGCTGCCGCCATCTCGTCACAGCGACCCCGCCGGCCCCGCCGACTCAGAGCTGCCGCCGCCGCCGCAGAAGAGGCCCGAGTACTCGGACCTGCTGCCGCCATCTTGTTTCCCGTTTGAAGGGAGAGTCCGTTGCGAGGGAGAAGAGTAGAGGGCGGGGCCGGGCGCGGCGGGCAGCGCTCTCTACATATTCATGAGGGGGCGGGACTCCAGTGAGCCCAGAGGCGGTTCTCCCGGACCTGGTTGGCGGGAAGGGACAATTCATTAATATTTATTAGTTATTATTTATATATCCGGTCATCAGCCTCTCCCTCCAGTGTCTGCAGTTTCCTCTCTCTGAAGCAAAAGAGGCTGAGCACTGAGGAGATTTATTTAGAAATGTTGAGCGATATTAAACTTTAATTACGAAGTAACTATACTTATTTATCCTGCAATGCCTTGATAAGTGAAGCTAAAGTGAGTGGGGAATAGGTGAATTATCCGGAAACCTGCCTTAGTGCTTCATTTAATGTGAGGGCCTGATCGGCGTAGCTGTCGTGCCTGAAACCAGGCCTACCGTAGTAACTAACTGCCACAAGTAACAACAGCCTCTCGTTAGTCCTCATCTCCTCATCCTCTCATCCTCTCTCCGTATCCCTTCCTGAAACTCCCCTCCCTTGGCTGGCACAACCACACTTTCCTGTTTCATTCACAGCCGGTTAGCCCCATCTCAGACTCCTTCCTTGACCGCTGTGTCTGGGGCTGTAATGTAAGGGTTCCTCTCTAGGCTCAGGCCTCAGCCCCCTTCTCACTCTGCTGCTCGCCTGGTCCAGCTCACACTTTCTTCCCTCTGAAACGCCAAACCGATGTCTGCGGCCCAGACATCCTGAGTCCAGCCCTGCATCCTCAACTGCCTGATGGAAACATCCTCTTGGATGTCTGCATTCCTCATGTACAAAACTAATGTCACTGTCTTCTCCCTCCTTTCAAATCAGCTCTTCTTCTTATTTCCCTCATTCTGTTAAAGGTACCATCCTTCCAGGTGCTCAAGCTCCAAACTTGGTCATCTTTAATTTTTCCCTCATCTCCCACGTCCCGTCAGTGACTTAGTCCCGCCAATTCTCCCACCAAAATGACTATTTTCCCACCTATTTCCTCCTCTTTGTCCCATTCCCACTGCCCAATTCAGGTCTCATCATCTCTCCCCTAGATTATTGTGGCTACTGTGGATTCAGTGTCTCCCTACCCACATCCTCTCTTCCTCCAATCCATCCTCCACAGCTCTTAGAGTTGCCTCCCAAAGGCCAGCTCTGACCATGTCATTCCTGCTCAGGCCAGGATGAGGTGCTCAGACTTTGATGCCAGACCACTTTCAGGATGTAGAGGGTACAGGAAAAAAGTGGGCTCCCCTCTGATGGAAACATGATTCTGCTATAGCAATTCTCCCATTCTTTGCTTCTTTGCCCTAAGGTAGATTTAGAGCAGGAAGGCGTTAAATAAATGGCATTTCCTACTGGGTATCTTTATAGGAAAGCACAAGTTTTGTAAAGAGAGCAAAATCAAAAAAGCAACATAATGTAAGGTATCAGAAGCCCTGGGTTTTGATGAAATTGCCCAGAGCTAGTGGTAAACCCATCCAAGGTAGAGTGATTGGTCAAAGTCCAAGAGCAGGAAAAAAAAAAAAAGGAAGTGGATTCCCAAGATGAGAACCAGATGGCTAAAGGACAGTCAAAAATTGAAGAAGGGTAAATGAATAATTGAAACAAAGATCTGTGTGCACAAAGGCCCAGACAGTCAGAATCCTGCCAGACACAGAAGTCTGGCCTTGGCTGGGCTGGCTTTTATCCATGGGTCTTCCCCACTTCCCTCCCCACTTGAGATTCTTGAGGACATTTTGCCCAGATTCTGACAAGGGAGATCTCTGCTCCAGAGATCAAGCCAACCACCATCAGAAATGAGGCCCTTTGTGCTGGCTGTTCACTCTTGATAGGTTGAGCCTCTTAATCTGAATGGCCTATTTACTGTTGAAGAACCTGGGCCACAGAAACCTAGTGTGCTTTCTTGGATACAAATAAAGACAGAAAACTTACTTTTGCAGAGGGAGAAAGCAAGAGGTCTGAGTAGCACTAGACCAGAAGCCAGGAGATCTGGGATTGGTCCTGGCCCCTTCTAACTCACTGTGATTTCAAACATCTAACTTCTCTCTGGGCCTCAATCTCCCCATCTTTAAAACAAGGGTATTGGAATTCAGCAGTTCTCAGCCTGGAATGCATCTCAGAAATACGTGTGTGTGTGTGTGTGTGTGTGTGTGTGTGTGTCTGTCTGTGTGTGTGTGCGTGTGTATGTCGAGGTCCCACCTCAGATCTACTGAACCCAAAAACCCAGGTAGGGGGTGCCAGGATGTATGTTGTTGTTGTTGTTATTGAGAGGGGATCTTGCTCTGTCACCCAGGCTGGAGTACAGTGGCATCATCATAGTTCACTGCAGCCTCGAACTCCTGGACTCAAGTGATCCTCCACCCTCAGCCTCCCCAGTAGCTGGGATTATAGGCACAAGCCACTGCTCATGGCAGTATGCATACTTTTTTTTAATACCGTAAGAATTCTAATGAATACTCCTAGATAAGACAACTGCAATAGATAAGTTCAAAGGTCTGCTTCAACTCTAACATCGTAGAAGTCCAGCTCCCAATTTCCAGTCTCTTCTCTCCTCTAGGCTGTTGCCAAAATAATCTTACTAAAGCAGTAGTGGTGACAGAAAGCAAGGCAAACCTGAGAAATATGGAGAATTATTCACTATGTGGGAAGATGATGGAGTTGTGGATGATTCTAAAGTTTCAAGCCTCACACCATGGGATTATGATGACAACTGACAACTGACAAAACCAGAATAACTAGGAAAGAAAACCAGTCTGAAAAAAGAGGAGGAATTGGGCATAGTGGACATTTTGTTTTGTGTAGTTACTACCAGCACCCAAACCTCCTTCCTATTTGTGGGAATGCCCCATTCTGTGCAGTATTGATGAAACTAGGGAAGCTGAAGCAGGGTGGCGGGGGATGGTCTTCTCCTTGCCCCCTAGCAGCCAGGACATGACATATGCCTAGGCTTAGCCACCTGGCCACTCCTCTCTGAACTTTGAATCTTCAGCAAGTGACACGAAAACATAGAGACGATTTCAGAATTATTCACAGGAATAGAGACAGTAGGTGTCCAACAGCAGTGGGTTCCTGATGGGGGTTGGAGGTGGGGGCTGGTGTCCCTACCATGGTGACGGGAACCATGCCACATTGTTCCTGAGGCACAAACTTGGTTGTAGTGCCTGTGCCTGGCCTTCCTAGATTATAGCCCATTCTCCGCATCTGACTCTCCAGCCTTCCCTATCAACTCTTTCTATACTTTCAGTAAATTCCATTTTTTAAAAAATTACTCACAATCTCTGTTGTTTGCATCAAAGTACTCTGACCATGATATTGGTTTGTTGTTTTTGAAGTGTCACCTGAAAATTATTGTCAAGGGTGCTTTGTAGATTACAAAATGATACAGGTAGCTTAGGCCAACAGCCTAGAGCAAAACAAGCCTGAATAGCATATGTTGGTTTTATCTAAGCCCCCACCTGTACCACAGGCCACCAAAGGAAGAGGGACTCACAGACACACTTTAACGCAGGGTGCCAACTGGAGAAATGGCAGTGCAGCCACAGGCACCAATGTTTCCTCTCCAGCTGTTTTTGCTCTGCTACTCCTGCCATACTTTCTGAGGATCGCACCGCTGCCAAAATTCCCTGCCATCCTTCTCAAAGTGCCTCTACCCAGATAGCTCTCCGTGGCAATGTACGACCACCGGCCCTCATCACTCCTCACCCGCAACACTGCAAACCTTCCCACTTCCCTCAGCTGCTGGCTCCAGCTTCTCCTTGCTGGACTGAAAGACACAGATGTGACCAAGGCCATTCAACCTAGTTCCAAGTGGAAGCAAAGCTGTTTCTTCCTGTGGGCCCAAGAACCCCTTCTTGCCAGCCCAGGTGCACTGAGTCCATCCTGAGACCGCACACATCTAGGAAGGAAAAGGATCAGTCCCTCAGGCCACGCCAGTGCCACCTCTCTTTTACCCTCCTCATCTCCTTGGGTGGCAACTTCCTCTTGTGCTCTTTTCCTCCCTCAAGTCAGATTTCCCCTCAAGATCTGGCCTTTCCCTTTTGCTTTAAAGGTTCTTGCTGCATTCTTACTATCTTCCCTCTTCAGTTCCTCCCCTTCTGTTTCAAAGGAAGAAGTTGCTCTTTTTGCAAATCTAATCCCTCTGCCTGTGTTTTTCATGTCAGCTTCCCAGCCTCCACCAGACCCTTTCCAAACACTGCCACGAATACAAGTAAGATTTGGTTCTTGCCCCTTCAAGGTCACAGCCTAAGAGAGAGGTAAAGGTAGAAATAAATAATTATAACAGAAAACAAAAGAATTATAGCAGAATTACAAGCGCTATAACAGACATATACAGGGTGCTGTGGAAGCAGAGAGCAAAAGTGGGAGGGAGTTGGGAGGGTTCACAGAAGAGGGGACTCTGTTTTGAAGGATGAGGAGGAGTTCCCCAGGCATTCCAAGGCAATGCATTTCAAGGCAAGGCATTCCAGGCAGAGAGAAAATAAGAGCTGAGGAACCAACGTATAAAAAGTTCAGGATCAGGCCAGGTGCGGTGGCTCATGCCTATAATCCTAGCACTTTGATAGGCTGAGGCAGGAGGATCGCTGGAGGCCAGGAGTTAGTGACCAGCCTGAGCAAGAGCGAGATCCCCCCATCTCTACAAAAAATAGAAAAATTAGCAGGGTGCGGTGGCACACACCTGCAGTCCCAGCATACTCAGGAGGCTGAGGCAAGAGAATCATTTGAACCTAGGAATTTGAGGTTGCAGTGAGCTATGATGACGCCACGGCACTCTAGCCCTGTCTCTAAATACATAAATAAATACATAAATAAATAAAACCTCAGGATCTGTGTGGGACTGATAAAGAATTTGATGTGGCTAGAACATTGGGTTGGAGATGAGGCTAGAAACTTGGAGAAGAAAAGAAACTAGAATTTACTGAGCAACTACCATGTGCCAGGTGCCATGGTGAGCGATAATGTACCTCTCTCATTTAAACCTGGTGGGTACATTATTATCTCCATTTTACAAAGGAATACTCTCAGGATCTTGGGGGAACTCTGAAAGGTTTACTATTTGGACCAAGGGAGTATTACATATGGATTTGTGTTTTATAAGCATAACTCTCAATCCTATCATCAGTGAGGCATGAAAACAATCTAGGCAGACTTCATCCCACCCCCATACAGTTATCATTGGAGGATTATGGTACAGCTAACATTCATGCATTCAGCAAATATCTACTGAAAACCTACTATGTGGCAGGATAATATCTGCTGAGACTTCAGCAGCGAGGCAGGCAAGGTCTTTAATGTTTAACAAGTTTCAAAGTAATCATTGTCAGAAAAAAAACTCTGCTTAACAAGCAAGCACATTGATGATGCAAAAGAGTTCTTTAATTTCTTTAAATTTCCCCTCCAGATGCCTCTAAATCCACTTAGAATTGGCACCTGTTCTCACTCGCTCTCCACACCACCCTCCCCTCCCTCAGTCTTTCTTTCTGTCTTCCCTGCACTCAGAGCTCCATTCTTCTTCCTCTAGGCTCTGGCCCAAGGTTCCAAACAACCAATTCCCTCTTTGATTTAGTTGTGTGTGTGTGTGTGTGTGTGTGTGTGTGTGTGTGTGTGTGTGTGTGTTTTAACTTGAATTGACAAGTAAAATTCTATATATTTATGGTGTATAGTTCTTTTTTTTTTAAGGGGATAGAGGTGGCTTTAAGAAGTCCTTTAGGTTCAAGATATAGAGAATAAGGAGGAAAAATGGGCAAATAACCCTACCCATCCCCATTTCAAAGCAAAACATCTAAAAGACAAACCTTTCTCAGCTAGTGTTGTTCACCTTTTATAGTATAAATCATATTTTTTATTCTCACAGAGTCTGTGTATTTTCTCATTGTCACCAAAGAAACCCTTCTGCTACCTTCTCTTTGTCTGGACCAAGTCCCCAAAAAGGAGTGGGCCATGGACCTACCCCAGGAAAAAACAGAGAGAGCAAAAACCCCATTTTGTCATCAATAAATAGATGGGTAGTTACACTGAGCAGGAAGAAGGATTTGCCTCAGAAGTGGGCCTGTGATGGGAGCACAAGAAAAAGTCAGGGGAGCTACAAAATAGCCTCTTAGAGACTGACTTTGTCTAGTTTGGAAAGAAACGGGTAAGTGATGTGTTCGGGGGGAGGCTGAGAACAGCGTGATCTCCCAAGTTCCTTTGTACTGAAGGAAGAAAGGATTCTACACCAATCTATCAGTGATCAGTGAGGAGTTTGATTGATTCTGTTCTAGAATGGTCCTAGAGTTGTTTTCTAGGCTCTGAACTCTGCTTTCTCATCCCTGGGAAAAGCCTAAAGCCAAGTCTCCTGGGACTGTGATGTCGCCGACAGACCACCAGGGGGCAAACTGAGACTACATGGTGGTGTCCACCCAGTTGCCATGGAGCCAAATTCCAGAAATTCAGAGGTAGAACTGGCTTTAGAATCATCTAAATCATCAAACCTCTTTGTTTACAGAGAAGAAAAACAAAGTCTAAAGAAAGGAGATAATTTGTGAAAGACACCATGAGTTAATGGTAAAGTAGAAACTAGAAACCAAGTCTTCTGACTACCACAGTTCTACACACATTCTACCACACCAAGCTTTCTCCTGTCTTATATTTAATTCTACAATAAACTGATGTTTAATGATATCTTTTCTATGAAAAGGACTTGTCTACCCAATTAAATTGTAAGAATTGGGGCAAGGGACCATGTACCAACATTGTACATCTTCTCTTCCAGTACCTAGCACATTGTCCTGCAGGCTGCCTATGGCCAATACAAGATGGCGTATTTCAACAAATCGCATAAAACTGCTACGTGGCTGGTCCAGCAATGGTTCCTGACAACACAGAAATGAAAATATGCCCTCTCTGCCCTCAAGGAGCTCACTATCTAGGGAGGAAGACAGATACGTCAATAAACAACAATAATTCAGGAGACTAACATTTAATAGTGGTATAGACAAAGCGATTTGGAAGCACAGAAGTGACCAACTACATGGAAGGGATACAGAACTGGGCCTAAAGGAAGAATGAGAACTCATCAAAGAAGGGGAAGAGGACCTCCAGATAGAAGAGCAGAGTAAGCCAACACATAAAGACTCGAGTACAAGATATGTTAGGTGAAAATGATTGGTTCCAAGTAGCTATAGCATAGTACATATAGGAAACCGGACTGGGGACAGAGAAGGAGGAGTACATAAGACTAAAAAGGAAGTTTGAGGTCAGCTGTAAAGTTGCTGTTCATTTGTCAGTCATTCAACAAACATTAAGTACTCCCATGTGCCAGGCAGCACTGTTGTTGACAATGATGGTGATGGGATGATAATAAAAGTGAGTGTAGTAATAATAATGATGAAAATACTAATGTGCTTGAATTCCAAGGATTTGGAGTCTTGAGTCGAAGATTTACTTCTCACGTGAATAGGATAATACAGATAAGTATTCTATATGCCACTTATTTTAATTTATTTTTCAAAAATTGGCTGAACATGGTGGCTCACACCTGTAATCCCAGCACTTTGGGAGGCCAAGGCCAGAGATCACTTGAGGCCAAGAGTTCAAGACCAGCCTGGGCAACATAGTGAGACCCTATCTCTACAAAAAATTTTTTAAAAATTAGCCAGGCATGGTGGCACATGCCTGTAGTCTCAGCTACTCGGAAGGCTGAGGTAGGAGAATCCCTTGAGCCCAGAAGTTTGAAGCTACAGTGAGCTATGATTGCACCACTGCACTCCAGCCCAGGCAACAGAGTGAGACCCTGTCTCAAAAAAAAAAAATTCACTTTCCATGCCAGTAGTGCTCCCACAAACATGGTGAATGTTCCTAAAACCCTCCAGACTTTCTGTAAGAAATGTGCCAAGTACCAATCCCACGAAGTGACATAGTACAAGGAGAGTAAGGATTCTCTGTGTGCTCATGGAAAGCAGTGTTATGGCAGGAAGTAGAGTGGCTGTGGTGGGCAGACTAAACCAATTTTCCAGAAAAAGTCTAAAACTACAAAGAAGATTGTGCTGAGGCTTCGGTGCATCAAGCCCAACTGCAGATGTAAGAGAATGCTGGCTATTAAGAGATGCAAGCATTTGAACTGGAAGTAGCTAGAAATAGAAAGGGCCAAGTGATCTAGTTCTAAGCTTCATCTTTTGTTTTATTATGAAGACAATAAAATCTTGAGGTTATGTTCACACATACACACCATACACACGCACACACACTTCAGTAAGCCTATGCTGTGTGCTAGGCAGTATTCTAGGAGCTAGAGATATAGCAGTGGTCAAGAATCAAGGTCCAGGCTGTCAGGGAGCTTTCATGCTCATGGCTGAGACAGATCATATACAAGTGAAAAAAATATATTTCGGGTAATGATAAGTGACACAAAGGAAATAAAACAAGGTGATATGTTACAAAATGACTCGAAGGCAGACGTTGTTACATAGCTTGAAGCAGGGAAACGTCACTAAAGAAGTGACACGAGCTGAATAAAGTGTCAGCTGTGGAAAAGGCTGAAGAAAGAGCATTCCAAGCAGGAGAAACAGCAAGGGCAAAGAGCCGGAGGAGGGACTGGGTGGCTCGGTGTATCCCAGGGGACAGAAAGAAGGCCACGTGCCAGGGCAGAGTGAACACAAGGGGGAGAGGTCTGAAGTCAGAGAGTAGACAGGGGCCAGGCCATGGAGCAATTTACAAATTGTGGCAAACGATTTGGATTTTATTCTAAGTGCAATGAAAAGGTTTTAAATCACTTATGGATTTACATTTTTCAAAGATAATTCTGGTGGCTCCTCATTGCCCGCTTTGGGTGGATATCATGCCTGCCACCATCTGGCTACATGACCCAAGTTATATGGCACTGTTCTCTGGTGCTCTAACTACACCCTCACAGACCTACTGAAAGGAGTCTGTGCAGACAAACTGCTTCTCAAAGGTCCCTCTGAGTGTGAAGGAGGCGTGAGCAGAAGGTCCATTCCCCTTGGTGCCTGGTGAGTGCTGACGCCTGCAGCGGGGGAGGCCTCTGGTAGGTGGCAGAGCTTAGGACCTGGCTGAAGGGTGAGCCCACTCCATGTCTTCTACTGAAGACACCATGTCCCCACTCAGTTCCCTCGTGAGGGCTCTTTGAAATTAAAGGCTATGTATTCCCCCATCCTGGTTTCCTGATACTTCCTCCATCACACTGTGTACAGATTGTCCTGGGAAGAGAGGGCTTAGTGAGGGAGAAAAAAAGCCTCAGAATATTACAAAGCCACGTGAAAACCCATATAAATAAATACAGGTGAACCTCACTTTAAGAAGATGCATTCATCGTTCCCATAAATATTTATTGGGCACCCACAATGCACCAGGCACTATTTGAAGTATTGAGGACTCACTCATCCATTCTACACTTATTTAGGCCAACTATATGCACAATATCTGGAGATCAAAATGAACATGTCCTAAAAGAGTAGTCGATTTTAAATAAGTATCTGTTACATAGATGAGTGACTGACTTGGTTGAGGGGTGGGAGTAGGCTGGGGATTGTCCATTTTACAAAGACATTAACTCTGACAGCTCCTTTAAATAAGACTTTCTCTCCCAATGTATATAAATGGGACCCAGCTTTAAAGAGTCAATTTGTTCACCCCTTTTCAGTGCTTAATCGTGTAAAGACAGGGTCCTAGAGCTGCTTATACTGGCTCAGGAGAGCCAAGTGTTAAACTTTCAGAAATTTTGCAAATTGGTTATTAAACACAATCATTATTAAAAATTAAATTACATAAACTTACAATTGAATAAGTTATATTTAAAACAGAAGTACTAAATACTCAAACTCATCACTTCCTAATTATTTTACTACCATCAGCATTCTTAAGGTTATCTCCATTTATCCTATCTATGTGGAGGAAATACTACGTAACAGTGACCAACTGTGCATCCCCGCTCAGCTGCACATTCAGTGACGTCACATTGGTAGCTTGAATTGGTCACAGCCGGAGTATTTACACCATGGAAATTGACAACTGGGAAAACCAGAACATGGTGCCCTTGGAGAGCTGGTTGTTGGCCATTTATCAGCGTACCACTGGTGTAGGGTCTCTATTATATGGTCTTCTTATATTAACTGTCTTGTAGCGAATCTTCTTTTAGAATCTTATTGACAGAATTAAGTGGACTAGGTTAAGAAGTCTTTCCTGACACTGATCTTTTTGATCCTTCTCAATATGCTAATTAAGCAACCTGCAGCCCAGGAGGAGGCCTTTTAGTCACACACAACTCGTCATCAGAGGACTGTTTGAAGGAACAAGGATATTATTCCACAAACCTTTATTTAGCAGCTGATATGTACAAAGCTGTGTGCTGAAGGCGAGGGAAGATACTAGATAAATAGCAATCTGTGCTCTCAAGGAACTCACTGTAGAGGAGGTAACACAAAACCTATCAATAATACAATGTAATAAGTGTTCTGATGGAGAAATGGAAGTGTGGAGGAGAGAGGAGCTAATTCAGAAACCATCAAAGAGGTTTCAAAGTGTAAAGGAAAATGAAAATCTCAGGACCACCCCGCGGCTCTTTATGCAAGAGGGAAAGTCAAGCCTGGAGACAGAGTCATGCAACATCCCCTTCCAAATGAATAACTGTTACTAACATTATGCATTAGCCACATGCCCCACAGAAAGGTAAAAGGCCTTGGTATCTATAAGGACTGCCCTCACAGATCATTCATAAGGAAATTCCTTACTTGCCTCCCATAAACAAGGACATGCAAATTGTAACTTTATGTCTACACGCTAAATCTAGCTCCTTAAACTAAAATCGATTCTATTCCACATTAATAATGTTGATTACAAGTTTATCTTCCCAGGTGCAGAACAGAAACAAGATCAATCATTCTTCCCCCTACCAAGAGACATCTACATAATTGATTTTTCCTTCACTCCCTTTTTCTCTTCAAATATTCATCCTGTTTTATATAAAATATAGATTTCCTGGGCCTCACAAGAATGTAACCATTTGCCTCACACCCCCATCCTTTTTGTTTCTGTGTGCCCTCTCCCCTTTAAATGCTGAGTTCCCAAGTCTTGCTTTGTATGTGTGGGCAGAGGGGAAACAGTGACAGATATATCTGTGGCTTGTGTTTATCCTGGGCAAGTCCTCAAACTTTGGCTTATAAACCTCCATTGATTGAGATCTTTGCCTCAGTCACTTATTTTGGGTTGTCAAAAGAGAACCTGTACTATAAGCATCAGTGTCTGTCTTGTTCTCCACTGTGTCCCTAGCACTTAGCACTGTGCCTGGCACAAAGCTGACACTCAATAATTGTTGCATGAATGAAGGAGTTACCAATTACCATGACCCTTGAAAACTAAGGAAGTTTCCCAGACAGATAAAAGTGGGTATAGGGAGGGCATTCTAGGCAGAAGAAACAGCATGTGCAGAAACATACACAGCAAAGAGCTTGCACATTTGAAGAAAAAGGCTTAATGTGGCATGAGGGGTCCAGGGACCAAAACTGGTAAAGGTGAAAGTATGGAAGAGAGGTTCTCTGCCTCAAATCTCTGCAGAGCTCTCAAAACACAAGCCTTAGGGACAGAGCTAAGAGCAATGCAGGGAGTCACAGAGAATGAGATTTCAGTTTAATATGAAGAACCTTCTAACAGAGCCGTCCAACAGTGGAATGGGCTGCCTTGGAAGGCAATGAGCGAATTCCCTATGAAAGAAACAAACAGATGCCAAACTCCTGGTGCAACAAATTGCTATGGATAGATGCATTTTTTTCCTGACTAGATTTCGGAAAAATTGATCAAGTCTCCTTTTTAAAGGATATTGGATAATATGTGGACAACTATCTCCAATAGTAATTCTGCAGAAGACACAAAAATTTTCCTCCAGTGCTTGTTTCTTATGTCAATCATTGACTAAAGCTGAGGCCAACAGGGGTGCTAAAGGCACTTCCATGAAAGAATGTCTCTGCAAATCACTGAGGTCTTCACTCATTTATGTAGCAATTATTTATTCAGTATCTTTGTGTGTTGGGGATTTTGTTAAGCGTGGAAATACAGACATACATGAAAAAAGGCACCTGCACTCACAGTACAGGATAGAAATGCAGGTAAGTATTCACACTTCAATAGCTATTAATACAATTCAAAATGCTATGGGGGGGGAGGGAGACCAAAAATTCAATTTGCCTGGGGAAATCAGGGAAGGTCTCAGAGGAGAACTGACTCAGAGCTGACTTTTGCTCCATTCACAAGATAAAGTAGAAGAAAGATAGTCCAGGCAGAAGGAAAACAGGTACAAGGATAGGGAGGTGTGACAATGCATGGCCAATTTGGGGAGTTGTGTGGTTGGGAAATAGTAGATAGGAGCCAAAATGTGCATGGTCTCGAATCCAATGCTGAAATTTTTGGATTTTAATCTGTAAATCGAAGGAGGTCAATAATGGGTTTTAAGTGGGTAGGTGATGTGATCAGATCTGTCAATAGAAATGATCAGCATAGTTTTCATGGCAGGTGTGAGGAAAACAGATTGGAGGGGCCCAGAGTAGGAGCAGGAGACCTGTTAAGAGGCTGTTGGGAAAGTCCAAGTAAGGAATGACAATGGCCTGAGCTCTGGGGATAATGAGGATGGAGAGGAGGGTTGAGATGGTAGAGACCTTTTTTGAAGTAGAATGGTCAGGATGTAGGGGAGGCCTATCTTAATTCACCTCCTCTTACATCTAAGACATGAATTTACGTGCACAGCACACTTTAAACAAAGATGGAGAAAGGAAAGGATCACTGGCCCAGACCCTTGGGATAAGACTGCTTATATAATTTAGCACTAAATTTAGCTCTGAGCTTCCTGAAAGCCAACGCAAAAGGAGAAACATGATGACATACCTAGCGCTCATTATCTGTTAAAGGATACTAAAGGGAAAGGAAGACACTGGCCAGATTGGAGTGGGAGAAGTTAAGCCTAAAGGACACTGGGGGCAGATCATGTTTGTCCCTGGTTCTGAGATCCCTGGGGAAGGGCTATTTCTGCCATCAGTGGTTCCTCCTACTGCTCTTTGTTGGGGTGGGGGATTGTTGTGGCCTGACAGCACATTGGGTTGGGGAGCTCAGCATTGGCTCAGGAGGATATCTTTATAGACAGCCAGTCACAAGTGTTTAAACCTGGAAATCTGATTCCCTACCAGAGTGGGATGTGGCTCGACACCCCTTCTCACTCTTTGGAGTCTCCAGTAGCTCTGCATGAGAAGCTGGGCAGGAAGCTGAGGTTCAAGGGCAGAATGGATGTATTTACTCAAAATGGCCCAGCCAGTTAGGGATAGAGCCAGGACAATGGCTCTGCCCTTTTGTTTGTAGGGCCCTATTAGTTCATGCACTCATTCAACACAAAGTATGGAGCACCACCCCTGGGCTGGGGGGTGTCAGGGCTCTGCCCTCAGGAAGTTCACCTTCTGGTGGGAAAGACAGATCTTTGACAATGTCTTCTCACTAAGATGACTGAATGCGGCCATCACTCTCAGAAAGGAAAAATCCTGTCTTGTTGGGGGAGTGAGAGGGGGAAAAGCAGGCAGGGGAAAACTTCCAGGGGAAAGGCAAAGGATCCCTCTGGGCTGGTGGGGATGGTGCATGGTGGACTGAGCAGAGACAGAGGGCAGCTGGCATTCTAGGCACCTGGAATTAGGAATTCTCTTCGAGGTTTGAGTGCTTTGACAGTCATTGTCTCATTTGATCTTCCCAACAATTGTGGGAAGAAATTAAAGATATTTTAAAATATTAAAATACCCAACATTAGAGCTGGGGAAACAGACTCTGAGGTGACATGCTCAAGACTACAAACTGAATTAAGAATGGCAAGTGTCCTAATTCCATCCATAGGCTGAGTTCTGGGCACATAACAGGGAGCACCCTACCCTGAGCTTTCCAGTTCCCGCATCCGCCTCCCCACCCTGACCCCGACGTTTCATCCTTCCCCACCTGCAGTCTACCTCGGCTCTACCCTCCAGCACTCTGGGCGTCGCGGGGAGTCAGGGGTTAAAACCCGTGGCCCAGGTGGCCCCTTCCCCCGCCCCGGCTCCCTCGCCTCCACTCGGCGCCGCGCCTGGAGCGTCCGTCCCCGAGACCGGCGCGAAAGAGGAGGGGAAAAAGTGGGCCTGTTTCTCGGGTGGCCAATCCACCGAGCCCGCGGTGCCCCAGAGGAGGCGCCAGTGCTAGGCCAGCGCCAGGCCGGGGCTGCCTGCTTCCCGCGGCAAAGTACAAATGCGCCCGAGCGCGGCGCCTGGCGCCCGTGGCGTGCACAGCCGGCCCGCGCTCAGCCTCCCCCCGCGGCCGCCGCGCCGCCGCCGCCGCCGGTACCGCCGCCCCGCCGGGCCCCAGGCCCCCGCGGCCCGACCCCGAGCCCACCGCGCAGGGGCGCCGGCAGCCTCGAGCCCACGCGCCCGGAGCACCCGCTGGTCCCGCGCGCCTCGCCCGGCGCTGCGCGCTCTGCAGACCCTGTCCTCCCTTCTTTCTTCTACTCCGCTCCCTCTCACCTTCTCCCTTTCTGCGATTGCTTTTCCCTCCTGGCGCACCCGTCCCCCGGCTCTCCATCTCTCTCCCTCCTTTCCTCCTTGCTCTCGGTCCACCTTTCTCTTATTCCCACCTTAGCTCTCCCCTTCTGTCCTCTGTTTTCTGCTCGCCAGCTTCTCGACCCTTCCCTGACTCTCCTCTAGCAGCAGCCCTCCCTGGGGCTGCGGATTGATTGGTGCCCCCGTGCCTCAGTGTCCTTTTCGGCTCACTGTCTCCCGACACCCCTCCCGGCTCGGCGCCCGGCGGCCTGACCCTGGGGAGAGGAAGGATGGTTCCCGAGGTGAGGGTCCTCGCCTCCTTGCTGGGACTCGCGCTGCTCTGGTTCCCTTTGGACTCCCACGCTCGAGCACGTAAGTCGAGGCGGAGGCTGGGCGGGCAGAGGAGGGATGCGGGCCCCGGGGATGTGCGGGAAAGTGCCGGGACTTGGGACCCCAAACTGCTCTGACAGCCGTCCAGGCAGCACCTGTGCCAGGAGGGGTGGAGACTCTTCTGCGGACCAGTATGGGCTGGTGAGTTCGAGAGGTCGGAGGAGAACTTAGCAAGACTCAGAGCTGAGAGGGGGCTGCTGCCGCTTGGACCTGAGGATGGGGGTGCTGAGGGCAGCGGAGGGGAGGGCAGGGCACTGTGCTTTGAGGGAGGGGGGCTTCCTATTTCTAGTAGGGAGTCTGGTCTGTTTGGCTGCAGGTAAGGGATGCACTGAAGAAGAAAAGGCTTTTGCATTTGGAAAGAGCCCTTGGAAAGAAAGGAGAGTTAACTGGGATAACCTTCCCGTTCCCTTATCTCTTTTGATCCTCATAACACTCCAGTGAGGTGGGTATTATCATTTGCATTCTATAGGTGAGAAAACTTAGGCTGAGCAAGGAGAAGGAACTCCCTAAAATTTAGAGGTAGAACTCTGTACATTTTAGCCATCCAAAGCCAGAACCCTCTAATTCCAAATCCTACTCTTTGCCCCCTGCCCCACGGTGTCTGGAAGGAATGCCGAATTGGTGGTGTGAGTCTCTGGGAGGGCACGGTGAGTTAGAACAGGGTCTTCATCCTCTTAGCCCGGATGACACGAACTCATGGGAGGCAGACATGGACAGCACTTCTCTGATCCTCAATTCCTTAATCTATAATATGGAAGTAAAAGAACTAGGACTGTTGATAAGATTAAATTAGAGAAAATAAGTAAAGCATCAAGCACAAGACTGGTGCATGGTTGCTTCTCAAAAAATATCAGTTCCTTAATTCGTGCTTTTCCGCCTAGGCACAGTGTAACCTCAAACAGGTTATAGAATCTCTCTGAACCTCAGTTTTCTCACTGCCCCTACAGTAGGCTGGTGATCCCCCATCCCATTCCCTGCCAATCTCTTGGAATGCCGTGAGGATGGGAAACCAAACCAAAGGTTCTCTTGATGAGAAGGAAGGAGCTTAGTTCAAACCCTGAAATACCCGGTAAGGAAACTGAGGCCAAGGAGGGGCAGTGGCTTGCTCCAGGTCATACAGGGCAGAGCCTGGGTTAAGACTGCAGTATCCCAACTCCCAGCCTGGTGCTCTTTCCTCTCCACAGCTCAGCTTCTCCATCCATGCCTTTCTTTTGCACTTGACTTTCTGGAGCCGGTGGTGCTGGATTTTGTCTGTCTTGTCTCTGCTGGTGAGAGCAGGCTGCGTGTCTCTGGCCCACCAGCAGTGTGGACTCATAGAAGTCCTTAGGAACAAGTAATGGAAAGAGCTCAGGGTTAAGTTCAAGTTCTGGCTCTGCCCCTTATAGCTGTGTGACTTTTTATAAGTCATAACTTCTCTGAGCTTCGATTTCTTCATCTGTGTAAGAGAGATACTAACCTGGAACCTGAAGGGTTCTTGGGAGAATCAAAGGAGGTAATGTGTTAAAGTGCCCAGCACAAAAAGTGCCAGAACAATGCCAAGTACTCAGTAAATGTCTCCTCCCCCTCCTTGAACCCTGGGGGTTTCCTTTTAACACCTGCCTGCTGTTTCTTAAAAGAGACTTTGCACAGGATGCCCTCCATGCCCGCCTCCCTTCCAGTTGGCACCTTGTTCTTAGCCCCCAGGGTTTTTCTCCAGATATCGTTGCTCTTGATGCATCTCGGACAGGTGTCCTAGAACCAGACCATTGTGTGGAACTGTCGTATGCGCACCCCTCCTCTTTCCCTGCCATACCTTGTCAGCCCCTCACGGCCTTGCTTAGGTCACACCTCTTCCAGCTAACTCTCCCTGGCCACACGATCCACTCTGATCTCCCCTCCTCCGTGCCTCCACTGGCCTTCAGCTCTATACCTCTCAGTAGGTCCTGCCAGTATTCCATCTTCCCTATAGTCTCTTAAATAGAGAGCTCCAGACATGTGAGAAAAAAGACCTGGAGCCAACTTGAGTTAAGGTGAGGTGGACTGGCATTCAATGGAGAATGTTAAGATTGTAGGATGTCAGAGCTGAAAGAGCCTTGGAAAATCATCTGCTTCTACCCATCAATTCACCTGTCCTTAAAGCTAAAACTGTAGTCCAGAAAGGAGTGACTTGCCCAAGGTCACACAGCAAATTTATTAAAGAAAAGACAGTGACCTGGATCCCAGTCCCTGATCTATCACTTATTGGCTGTGTGAATTGGGATATATCACTTCCCTTCTCTGAGACTCACTTTGTCTGGTGCTGACAATCCATGAATCTAAAAACAATACCACAGTCATTTGCCAGGATGCTATTCGAATGTCTCTTGCGAAAGTCCTCGTCTTAGTTTAAAAAAATCTCAAGCCTATGAAGGCAAGAAATCTCCTGGTGACATCTAAGGTGTTTTCAGAAGTGGTGCCAACAGATGGAAATTCTCAAGTCTGTGTGGTGTCAGGCTCCGGAGGTGGCCAAGCCCTGCAGAATGCCAAGGGCCTGTGGGCACAGGTGGCAGCTTGCTCCTCAGTTGAAGTACAAGGCTATTCAAACAAAACGTACTCTACCTTTGTTTCTATTTCCAGCCATAGATTGAGCCCTGATCATAATCCAGACTGAGTTTCAACACCAGCCATAAACTGAGCCCTAATCCTCCAACCCTGACCACAGATTGAACCTCAATTCCACACCCAGGCTAGACCCCTTCCCTAGGCTGGGTCCCTGCTTACCGACTGGTACCAGTCCTGGTCCCAGGCTGAGCCACAGGCATGTGTGATGTTGGTCACTCCGGACACTCGTCCCCTCTGTGGAGCGAGAAGCTGACTAGTTTCTTGACTCCCTCTCCAGTGCTCTCTCCCCTGTTCCTCTCAGCTCCTCTCCTTTGCACTCCTCCCTTACTAGTTGTCCCTTTTAGATGTCCAGCATGCTTCTGCTTTCTCTTCCCTCCCTCCATCCAACCCTGCTTTCAGGAGAGAGTCAGTTACCAAGTAAAAACATCCATCCCTCTATTCTTTCTTCAGGGGTTTTGTGTATGGTGGGAATTGAAGCTTTTGTTCCCAGGTGATGGAATCCCAGATCCTAGAAGCAGGCGTGGGGCAGGAAGGGAGCTCCCCATGGTGTGATGTGCTGAGGGCAAGCTTGGAATCAGAAAGTCAGGGGCCCGGCCTGGCGCTGCCACTGTGACCCTGGACAAGTTGCCTTTGTCTGTCTCTCAGTTTTCCCACCTGTAAGTGAGATGTTGGACTCAAGTGGATGATCATTGACCATTCTAGCTTTAACATCCAGTGATTATAAGTCTCTAAGATCCAGAGATGCCGTTGCCTTGACTCCAAGTCCACTGTGACCTTTGGAAAAGGCCGTTGGGGCAGTGTAGGTACTTTCGCCCTGCCAGGGAGAGTGGACGGATGGACCCTCAGACTGGAGGGCCTGGGGCAGTGGGTTTTAGTGGGAGACCCAAGTAGGGACCTTGCCCGGCCTTGCAGCTTAGTCACATCCCCATCCATCTGTCCAGATGTGCGTGAGGTGGTGGGTGGGAGGCACCTGAGCGAAGGCCTGAAGTCCAGCTCCAGGTGGGCCCCGCTCTGCGTCTGACTAGGCCGTGCTGCACCTCTGCTCTCCCACCAGTAGAGGTCTCTGCCTCACTCACTGGCTTGCAGGCCGCTGAGCCCAAGCCGGGCAACAGCTGCACAGCTGCTCCAGCTGTTGCACCTGTTCCAGGACTGGCCTCTCAAGTTCCCTCAGCCACTGACCAAGCCGCTGGGCTCTGGCAGAAAGACCATGAATCCTCCGGACTCCGGAAGAAAAGGGCTGGTATGAGAGTGGTGCCCTCGGGAGGTGTAGTGCAGAGATCATTTCAGGCATCCCCCTGCCTCTGGGCAGGGCCCCATCCCACAGAAGGCTGTTCCATAGCCTTATTCTGTTACTCGTTCATGTACTCAGGAGTTCTTCCTTCTATCTCGCCTGAATCCTTTTGTTTGCAAGTTGAAGCCATTTCTTCTAGTCCTGTCCCTTAGGGGAATGGGTGTCCCTATAAGCATCCTCTCCAGATCTGAAGACTGGCACTGGACTTTGCACTGGCATGAATCAATGATCTTAGGCAAGTCCCAGCCCTTCTCTGGGACTCAGTTCCCACATCTGTAAAACAAGAGGACTAGAAGTCCTCTCTCAATCTCTAACTTCCTAAGATTCTATGAATCTAAGTGCGTATGTCCAAGGCAGAATAGAATATAAACAGTCTCATCCAAGCCCTCTGCCCCTTAACAGGTAACAGAGCTGCCTATCCTGGTCTGGCAGTTTTCTCCCTTGAGGCTCATCTATGCTCCTGAACATCTGTCACGTGCCAAATGAAAAAGTCAGGCTCAGAGAAGTGCAGTCCCTTTCCCAAGGTTGCACAGCGCCACCACTGAGGAGCTGAGGTTTTTCTTCTGATTCCCTTAAGAGGCCTCCCCCATCGGGTGCCAGAGTCCAGAACAGAGCTTATGTCTCAAGTTTGTTTGTGTGAAGAGGGGACTATAAATAAATAAAGTATGGCTGTGTGGGCATGAGGGAAGAGATGTAAACATTTTCACATTCCTGAGCAGCCTGGCTCACTTAGGTTTCCTGAGTTCTTGCAGGCTGGGGACAGGCCAGCCACAATTCCTGACCTCTCTCCTCTATGCCAGCCCCTCCTGGTGCCACTTTCATGGCCTTATCCAGTCTGCCCTCCAAGCCCAGAAGCTTCTTTCTGGTTGTCTTTTCTGCTTCCTACTGGGAGAATTCCCGACCACACTACCCACTCCTACCTGATCCCTGACAAGACTTTTATCAGAGCATGAGAGTTTCAAGTCAGACTGTGGGATGAACTTGGATGGGGACAGTTTGGGAATTTTGAAGACCATGGAATTGCTCATCCCCTTAGCTGCCCCAGGCTCCTGACCTTTTTGTACATGGTGTTATTTGGTTTGGCAGGTGGTTTGAGAGTTCACAGGGCAGGGAGCTAGAAAGGGGAGGTCAAAGTGAAAAACTAATTCCTATTGGGTGGCAAGGTATTTGGCCCTCCTTTGATATAATGAAGTTCTCTTTTTGTTAAAGAAAGAGGTTTCTAAGATTAAGGATCCAAAACCTCTCCCTCTCTGTTAACTCCATTCCTTTATTGTCCATTTCATTTATCAGGCACCAACTCTACGTAGCCTGTGCACTGAGCATAAAATTTAATGAGATCTTCACTTTTGTGGGGAGCATGTTGAAAACATAAAAATTAGGCCAAGCGCAATGGCTCATGCCTGTAATCCTAGCACTCTGGGAGGCCGAGGTGGGAGGATTGCTTGACCTCAGTTCAAGACCAGCCAAAGCAAGAGGAAGACCCTATCTCTATTGAAAACAGAAAAACTTAGCCAGGCGTGGTGCACACCTGTAGTCCCAGCTACTCGGGAGGCTGAGGCAGGAGGATAGCTTAAGCCCAGGAGTTTGAGGTTGCTGCGAGCTAGGCTGATGCCACAGCACTCTAGCCCAGGCAGCAGAGTAAGACTCTGTCTCAAAACAAAAAAGAAAAGCCCACTTAATACGTACTTCTAATCCATTGTGATGAGACTTGCCTTAGAGGACCGAACTCTGTTCTGCAGGAGGCCAGTGGCCTGGAAGGTTGGGGCAGCTTCACATAAAGGGTGGCATCTAAGCTGGCTTGTGAAGAAGAGCTAGCGTGCAGCACACCACAGCCACCTCAGTGTCCTGTGTGAACCACGTCCACTCCCACTTCTGTGCCTTTGCATGTAGCTCCTGCTGCCTAAGAAGCCCCTCTCTTCCCGTACCTTGTTAACGCCTCCAAGATCCAGCTCAGCATCTTGTCAGAGAAGCCTTCCCTGAAGACTCTGTGCTCACACTGTTGTAGAATTTGTCAAACTATTTGTGCTCTATCTATCTGTCTCCTTCATTAGGCTGTGAGCTCCTTGAGGGCGGGGACTGTGTCTTAAGTCTTGTCCCAGTTCCATGGATGTATATAGTACTCGATAGGCAAAAAGCTCAAAAAATGCATGAGTAATGGGAAGTAATATTAGTCGAGCATTCTCCCCTTATCTGTAGTTTTGCTTTCCTTAGCCTCAGTTACTCGTGGGTAACCTCAGTCCAAAAATATTAAATGGGAAATTCCAGAAATAAAGAATTCATAAGTTTCAAATTGCATGCCATTCTGAGTAGGGTGATGAAATCTCTCACCATCCCACTGTGTCCTACTCGGGACATGAATCATCCCTTTGTCCAGCATCTCCACGCTGGGTACGCTACCAGCCCGTTAGTCAGTCACTTAGTGTCCATCGGGGTTATCAGATCGACTATTGTGGGGTCGCAGTGCTTGTGTTCCAGGGACCTTATTTTACTCATAACAGCCCCACTGCGCAAGGGGAGCGACGCTGGCCATGCGGGTCTGCCGAAGAGAAGCCGTGAAGCGCTTCCTTAAGTGAAAAGGTGAAAGTTCTCGACTTAAGAAAGAAAAAAACTCATATGCTGAGGTTGCTGAGATCTATAGTAAGAATGAATCTTTTATCTGTGAAACTGTGAAGAAGGAAAAAGAAATTCGTGTATAATCTATACGGGATTCGGTGCTATCTGCAGTTTCAGGCATCCACTGGGGGCGTGGCCCGAGGATAAGGGGGGCCACGGTGTTACTAACAAGGACGTACGTGTGCTGCCTACTGTGCCACGTGCCCCCAATTCACCTATAAATACACAGGGTCAGGCCCAAGCCTCAAGCTCATCCTTGACTGCTCCTTCACCCTCTCCACCCACTGTCCCGTCTGTCCCAGAGTGTGCCCACTGCACTTACTGAGTGTCCCTCAGATCCGTACCTTAGCCCATCGGTGCTGCTTCCATCTTGGTCCAGGACATTGGTCCAGGCCCAGCATTACCTCGAAGCAGGACGACTGCAACAGCCTCTCCCTGGTCTCTCTCCTCCAGTCCTGCCCTCCAATCAATCTCCGGCCCTCCTCTGGCCACAGTGATGATTCTAAAATGCCATCTTGATCACTTACTCCCCATTGACAGCTTTTCCATGGCTTCTCTTTGCCCTCGGGGCTCTCGAGGCCCTCCACGGGCCTCTGCCTCTCACTCCTGCCTTCCCATTCTCTCCTCCAACCTCCTGAGCCACTTTCATCTCTGTATCCCAGCCCGAGGTCTGTGTAGCCAGGAGGTGACACTGAGGAAGACTGGCCTGGCTTGTGAGTGGAGTTGGAAGAGTGAAGGGGGCCGCGGGGAAACAGGGTTGTGAGACACAGAAGATGTGGCCTCGGTGGGTGCTGTGATGTTCGTGCCATAATAGGTGCCTGGAGGCTGCCACATAGAGTTCTGGGAATCGAAGAAATACCATGAGAAATAGACTCTTAAGGAAGTTTGGGGTCAGTGCCCAAATCTGATTTTTGTCTGTTCTTACCTACTAGTTTACTGAGCATCTAAAATATGTCAGGCATTAGGCATATTACATCTGATTTAATTCTACAAAACCCCCAAGACGTAAGGATTATTACTAGTTCCATTTAATAGATATGGAAAACAGAGGCCTGGAATGGTTAAGTAACTTCTCTAAACTCAGGGTGCAAATAAAAGCCAAATCTATGATTTGAACCCCAGCCTGTCTGACTCCAGGACCCCGAGAAAAGGCGCACTTGGCCCCCGAGCTGGGGAGAGAGACACAGGCACTGGTGGGTGGGAGAGAAAGCAGGGCAGGCCCAGGGCCGGGGCAGGAGTGGGAAGGCCACTGGGGTCCAAAGGGAGTGGGTGGGAAAGGAGAGAGATGAGAGAGACAAACTTTGCTTCCTTCACAATGTCACTCAGGATTGGCCCCACTGGTGCCCTGAACCTCATCCCAATCTACCTCGGAGCCCCTGCGAGCCTGGGAGGTATGGGACCATCAACACATCCAAGACTCCTAGAATCTTGGAATGATCCAATCTCAGAACCATAACATGGTACAACTCTGGAAGCTTTGTGTTCTGTGAATTGCAGGCTTTTAGAAACTTGGAATTCTCAAATCTTGACTCTGAGAAACCTAGATCATTGGAGTCTTAGAATCTTGAAATCATGGATTCATAAACTATGTAGAAAATCTTCAAAGATCATAGTTTACCCCACTCCCCTTATGTTGCAGATGGGAAACTGAGGCTCAGAGAAGGGAAGAAGGCGTCTTCCTGAACGTCACACAGTGAACTTGCGGCTTAAGGAGCTAGAGCTCCTTCCCTGAGCCTCGTACAAGGATTGGGGCTAGTGCCAAGGCCCTGCCGCCTGGCAAGTCTTCCTCCTGCTGGTTGTGGCATGGCCTTGAGCACTCACCTCCCTAAAAGAAGAGAGAGCTCCAGGCAATGCCACCCTTCCTTGTGCCTCTTACCTTAGAGGGCATGGTGAGGTGGGAATTGTGGCCACAGGGGGCCTCTTGCCAGGCCCCCCACATTCCCAGCCTCTGCCAGATCTATTGGTGGAGGGAAGGGGCTTTCTGGTCTGGGCATTGGCTGAGACACCTTTTCTGTCTTCATGCTCTGAGCAGGCGGTGAGGTGGAGGGGGTGCCAATTGGCACAGGGGCCAGGGCTACAGGGCCACCCCAAGGAAGGTAGGACAAGGTTTCTTCAGCAACAGGCTGAGACCTAAGGTGGTGGCAGTGTTGCAATCTCCCCAGCTGTGGTCAGGGGAGGAGACTGAGGAAGAAAGACATTATTCACTCCTTGGAGAGTTGGGCTGGCTCTGACCAGCACCCCAGCTGGGCCTGTGTCCCACCCTCTCTGCCAGGGGAGGCTGAGAGATAAACACAGCGCATTTGATACGGGCCAGCCGGGCCAGCGGGCCTTGCTGACTTGCTGGGGAATGCGAGAGACAAACTGATCACTCCTCCACTTCCAGGGGCTGAAGGGGATGGGGAGGGAACTAAGCCCTGTGTTCCTCGGCCCTCAGCAACCCTCGACACACAGACTGAAGGCATCATGCAGCCTCAAATCTTTGTCCTACAAGGCCCAAGAGGCCAGAGCAGGAGTGCTGGGGGAGCCAGAGGGAAACCGAATTTCAGCTTCTTACAAAGAAAACTTTCCAAGGTCAGGAATGGCCCACGAGCTCCTGCTCCCTGGAGACGCGTGCCAGGGGCCGTGCTCCAGCCCACCCCCCAGTGCTGAGGGGGAATTCCTCAGTGTGTGAACCCTCCCCCACCCAACGAGTGTTCTGCTTTCAGCGCTCTGCGATTCTGTGAGTTTAAAAGTCTAAGAGAATGTGATTCAGGAAGTGTGAGAGCCCACGCTCCCAAGATGCTTGATTCTAGAAAGCAGGAAGGAGGCACGAAAGGCAACTTCTAGATTCTAGACCAATAGAGAGGTCTAGGAGACAAAAACAGAGCAGAGGGACGGTGGCCGGTGGGGCAGAGAGAGAAGGTTGCTGAGCCTTTAGGCCCTGGGATTGGGTAAAAAGCCATCAAGGATAAGGTGAAACCCAAGAGCTCTGCTCTGGAGCCGGGAGTCCTGGGTTGAAATCACTAGCTGGAGGGCTTTAGGCAAATCACTTAGTCTCCGTAGCCTTAGTTTTCTCATAATTATGGTAACAATGGCAAAGACACTGCAAGGTGGACATTATCGTCTTCTGGAATAGATGATAATTATCCATCTTGCAGTGACTTTGCCATTGTTGCCTTAATTATCGTAATAATAGCATCCTACCAAGTGTCAGGAACTGGACTCAGCACTTTACAAGCATTTTCCAATTTAATTGTCAAAACAATAATGTTAATGAAATAAGTAACTTCTGTAAAGACTTCCACACAGAGAGGAGAGTCGATAAATGTTGGTTCCTTTCTCCCTGTTTCAATCTCATTTAATTCAGCAAACGTTTGCTGACACTTAGCTTGTGCTGGGCCTCCCAGTGCCTCCTGGAAAGAGCTCAGGTAATGGAGTTCCCGTAGGAATGATAGCGTCCGTCCCTTCTGGGTTGTGAAGATCACCAGGTTCCGGCATGGAGGATGGTTGGTGGGGACAGGGCAAGAGGCAGAGGGCCGGGGGCTGCAGCACAGGACTGGGAGGCCTGACCAGGGCTGGGCAGGGAGTGGGGAAGAGGTTGGGGTGAGAGTGGACTGTTGGGCTTTGAGAGGTGGGAGAGGTTCCTGGAAAGCAGGATTCAGGAGAGCTGTCTCACCCGCTGCACAAAACAAATGGATCTCAGTCATTCTTAGAAGCATTCGTCTACACATTGACAACTGATGTGCAGATTCCAAAAAAATCAGCTGACACGACAATCACAAACCACACAGTAGCAATGACCATTTTTAAGGATACTTAAAAGTTTTCTAACAACCTTTCCATCCTGGCTCACTGAGATGCAGGGATGTATTAATATAATAGCACAGTGTGAAGGCAGGGAAGCTGCTGTGAGTGGCTTTATTCAAAATGTAGGCCACGGGACCCAGAGAGGACCGTGTGTGTGTGTGTGTGTGTGTGTGTGTGTGTGTCTGTGTGGGAGAGAGAAAGGGCTGGGAAAGGAAAGAGAGGAGGGGAAGGAAGGGTGCGATGATGTTCTAAATAAATAAGCCAGGTAGGACAAAAGTGAAGGAAACAAGTGTGATTATGAGGGCAGAAGGAGCACTGGACCAAGAGTCAGGAGACTAGTGCTGTCATCCGTGCCTGGCAGCTGACTCATCCTGTGTCCCCAGCACTGTAATTTATCCTCTCTGGGCCTCATATTAATTATCTAATCATAACAACTAACATTTATGCCACAATTTAAATCTGTAAAGCATTTTCACTGCTTGTTCCCCTAACTGCCCTGTGAGATACGTGTTAAGGCTCAGAAAGGGGTAGTGACATGCCTACTGTCACACAGCAAGACTGTGGTCAAGCTCAGATTCACACTCAGACATTCTGGCCCCCCGACTGTCCAGCAGATTCTCTTTTGCCTGAGTGGTCCAGATGACATCCTTCCTAGAGTCAGAAAGGAGGGGGGATGAGACAGGGTCTTTGGGCTGGAGCCTCCCAGGACTAATGGCACTGGTTGGTTTGCCAGGCCCAGACATGTTCTGCCTTTTCCATGGGAAGAGATACTCCCCTGGTGAGAGCTGGCACCCCTACCTGGAGCCACAAGGCCTGATGTACTGCCTGCGCTGCACCTGTGCTGAGGTAGGTTCCTCTGGCCACCTGGCCACATGCATCAGGTAAGTCTGGGAAACTTCCAGAAAATTCACCCCAGGGGGAGGGAGGACAGCCTGACTCTGGAGGTCAGGGGCACCCTGGAACCAGGCCCCCTAGAATCGTGCTGTTGGCAGCAGCTGAGGGACTTGGGGCAAGCTGCTTTGCTACTGAGTACCCAACGCATAGGAGAAGATGGCTACCGTGCGCCTCCCAGAGATAAGTCACACAATGGGCTGGTTGGGCTGGGATGAGGACCCGGGTCTCCCATCTGACATCCCAGCCTTCTTTCCACCTAGTACTGGTACCAGCCTCCCTGCCTCCTATGTGGCCCAAGGCGAAGCCTTTTTGACTTTACCTCCCATTCCTTCCAGCCACCTCTCCTGTCCTCTAACTCCACTGGCCCAAATATTTATCCTTCAAGGCTTTACCAAAATGAGCAAATGACCTCCACCTGGGAGTATTTTATTTTTCTGGAATCCACGTTGGTTTCTCTGTCCCTTTCTCCTGGTCACTATTGGCCAGGTGTCGTCATTACTCGTGGATGTTGGTTACTGCCCCTCCTAGACTAGGCCCCTGAGAACAGGTCCCGCTGGGCCCTCACTCATGCGCAGCACGATGCCCTGCCAGAGGCTGAACCGACTGGTGCAGAGCATTTGCCTTTGTTCTCACCTCCATCTCCTCCCACCCCAAGGCAACCCAGCACCTCCACAGGGCCTTGTAAAATCAACTGGGTAGAATAAATGAGACCCTCATGCGGTCCAGAATTCTCAAGCAAGGTATGAGGTTGGAGGGGTGGAAGAGAAGGGAGTGACTTAGGAGGCTTGAAAACCCCTTGGCTTTGGCTCAGCTGTCTGGGGCCCAGTCTGGACGCCCCCAGCTTGCTTTGTCTGGGTGCTGGTGCTTGGCAGGGAGGGGCAGTGGCTCCCAGCTGGAGCCAGCCCCTCATCCCTCTCTGTCCCTGCAGGGAGCTGAGAGAGGGACGCAGAAGGCCTCTAAGAGCCTCCCTCGTTAAAGCAGAACCCTCTGGGATGGGAGCAGAGGAGAGGTCCCCAGGAGACGCTGGGGGGGCAGGAGGGGGTGGGCCAGCCCCTCTCCTGACTCTCACTCTTCCCCTCTTCATTCCCCACCGCTTCGACCGCGTCGGCCCCAGGTGGAACTGGGGACACAACACCCACGACTACTTCCCCTCGGTTTTCCTTAGCACATGTGAGGCCAATCAGCCTTTTCAAAAAGAACTTTATGAAATATAGCTGGAGAACAGAAAGGAAACCATAACAGAAAATTCCAGACATATCATGTGGTCCGGTTGACAAAGTCCAAGTTTTTTGATCCATTGGAGTTAATTCATTTCTCCTTCCCCAAAATTCACATACAAACAGTTTCCTCAACCCAGAGGACTGTTGCCGGTGTCTCCAAAACATGCCCTCAATCCCTCCACTTCTCTCCACTGTCGCCGCTCCCCCTAATACACGCCACCGTCATCTCTATCCTGGGCGTGCCCCCTCTGAATCCGTCCTTTGCATGGCAGCTAGTATGATCTTTTCTGAACATAAAACTGATCGTGTCATTCTGCTCTTAAAACCCTCCAGTAGCTTTTCGTTGCACCAAAGGAAAATTCAAATTCCCTGTCGGGGGCCGTGTGTGATCTGACTTCTGCCTTATTCTCCGACTTCACTTCATACCTGCTCACTCTGCTGCAGCCACACGGACTTCCGTCGGTCCTTCCAGCACTTGAGACCCATTCCCACTTGTTCCCCACGCCTGGAATGTCCTTCCCCAGATCTTCTCATGAAGGGCTCCTTCTCATCTCCTGTTCACAACAGAAATGTTACCTCCTTATGAGGCCATCCCTGACAGATGTTTCTCAAATAGTCTACCTCTGTGGGCTAAATCACATTACTCTGTTTTATTATATCATAAATTTAACATCTGACATTGTCTTCTTCCTATTTGCTTAATTATTTTGCAGTCTGTCTCCCACCGCTAGGATGTAAACTCTGTGAGAGCAGAAGCCTCAGTCTCACTCACTGCTGTGTCCCTAGTGCTCAGAAGGGGGCCTGCCACCCGGCAGACATGCAGCAAGTATTGAGTGACAGAATGAGTCCATGCCCCGTCTGCCAGAGGTGGCTCAGTGTTGTGGAAAGTGCCCAGCCCTGGCGATGGTGTGATCTTAGGCAACTTCACCTCTCAGAGAGGCTCTTTTCTCACTTTGAAAGTGTGGATAATAGTTCAGTACTCCTGGGGTTGTGGAGATGAAGGGAGACCATCTATTTATATATGATATAAAGCCCCTACCTCGTAGCCACTCAATAAATGGAAGCTGTGGCTTCCCTGAGAGCTCCCTTTGGCTGCAAAGGGCTTTCCCACATGCCGGTGCCACCCTTCCGCCCCTAGCCCGTCTCCATCCTGCCGCCTGCTGCACGCTGCTGGCCTTCCCCATCCCTGGCTCCCCTAAGGCCGGAATCAAGAGAGATTCTGACTCTCCAGGCCACACAGCCCCTGCCTCTCCATCCTCAGTTTACGCTCTGGAAGTTTATCAAGTGCCACATGTGCCGGAGCTCTCAAAAGCCCCTGTTAGAGCTCAGACCCATGCCGTGGGCTCTGGGATGCCCCTGGGCACCGACTACTTCTCACAATTACCTCTGGCCGCCCTGAGAAACGGGGACCCCAGAGGGGCTGGGGCTGGTCTAGGCTCTTCTGTGGGGCAAGAGGCTGCCTCTGGGAGAAGTGCAGTCAGGAAACTTGGGTGGGCCAAAGGCGGGGGAAGGAGCCAGGCAGGTAAGGGGGCTGGAAACAGATTTAGACAGCTCCAAAGCCTTGAACAAAGCTGGCTCCATTCATCTGAGAGGGAGACTGTCCATCCCTCTTTTCCTCGCTCTCACGTACCCACTCACTCATCCCTGTATTCAGACTTGAGTGGGCACTAACTTGGAGCGAGGCCTTTGCTGACCATTCCTTTGGAAGTCAGGGCTGGATACGTGGGACAGATGCAAATGGGTTGTCACAATACAGTGGAGTGAGCCATGTAAGGAGGGAAGGTGTGGGAAGGAGTGGGCTGACAAACTGCCTGGTGAGCTGGGGAAACTTCCAGAAGGGGCAGTGGCCTCTCTCCTGTCTCTACTCATCTCTCTGTGTTTGTTTCTTGGCCGAATTCTCCCTCGTTTGCTGCACTTGAAAAGAGAAAGGCCTTTGGGCACCTCCTTCTCTGGTACCAACTCCCAGGGCTTTGTCTAGGATTGTGCAACCAGAGATTCGGCGGGTGGGATCGCAAAGCCCTGAGTCATCTCTACATCAAGTTTGTGGTCTTGTCTCCCACCTGTTCACCTGCCCTCGTGTTACATTCCTCTCCTGATCACAAATGCTCATACCCAGAGTTAAAAGGGCACAGTCAAAATAGCTTTGATCAATGTCAAAATAACTCGAGGCTTTTACTTGTATTTCTCAAACACCACAAAGGGGACACAATGTGTGAGCAAATCCATGAACAGGTCTGGAGCCCTCCAGGGTGGGGGAGGGACGTGGCTGAGTGGGCAGGTGAAATCTCCATCCTGGGCAGGGGAAGGGGAGGAACTAGGCACACTCGAGCTCATTGTTTTTAAGCCTGTCCTAGGATTAAGACAAGTGCAGAGTTCTGCAGTCGGGGTGGGGGTCTTGGGAGAGGACAATGGGAGGCAATGGGTCTTTGGACACAGGGCTGACCCTTGTGCCCCCTTCAGAATGCCCATGTGAGTTGTTACCGTCTCCACTGCCCACCTGTCCACTGCCCCCAGCCTGTGACGGAGCCACAGCAGTGCTGTCCCAGGTGTGTGGGTAAGTAGCCCTGCCCCTCCCCTCGCACCAGCCTCCCGTTGCCCACTGACCTCCATCTCACTCCCGACGGGCCCCTGGCTGAGGGAGGCTCTGGAAGGAGAGGGGCAGCCTCCCGACCCATCAGGGTGTTGAGACACAAAGGTGCTCAGGGGTGGAAACATCCTGGATCCCCACGCAGTGCTGGAGCAGCGAACTTCCCATTCTTGGGTAGGTGTGCCCAGCAGGAGGGAGGAAATGTAGAAAGTAGCTGAAGGAAACAGGGGCTTGCTTGGCCTGCTGACGGGCACACTTGGGCTCCAGTCTCTCTCTGGCTGGTGGGAGCTGGAGGGAGTGGACGCACTCTGGGAAGTGCGGGTAAGTGACCTTGGGCTGGGAGGCCCTGCAGGGAGACCCCCGGGATGACCACCCTGGGGCTGGAAATGACTGAATGGGTTGGTTTATGTGCTTGGAGACTCCTCCCAGGCCTGGCTGAGATTCGGGGACTCTGTGTCCTGATGCTAAATGTCTGATTCCATGATTTTAAGATTCTAAGAGCCTCTGAGACTGGCATTCTAGGAGGTAGAGGTAAGAGAGAGGAGAGGCGGTTCTGGCATAACCAAGTGGCCAGTACGTGGTAGCTGGGGGGAGGCCAACTTAGAAGTGGGGGGGATGTTGAGAGGACAAGCGATGTCTAGAAGAATCAAGAAGGTGATGAAGGAAGAGGCTCCAGATTTTGGCCTCAGCCCTGGGCTCTGGAACCAGGGCTCTCCTGGTGAGCGGGTGTGGAGTCTCTGGAGAGGGGCTCATTTTCTAGGTGGGAGCCCAGTAGGGATCTGACCGTGGCTCTGACTTGGGCCACACAGATTCCTGGCTCTGGGCTCCCTAGCGGAGCAGAGGCCCTCGGCTTCATCCTGCCTCCTGCATGTCCGACGCTGGCTCCAGGGGTCCTTGTCTCTCCTTGCTGACTTTGCGATTCCCCTGCCCCCACCCCTGTGCTGGCCCAGGCCCCTCCTTGCTCAGATGCCCTTTGCTCCTCCCTTTCTATCCCCTGCCGCTCTGCCTGCTTGGCTCCACTTGCTCTTCAAGACTCAACTCAGCCAGCAGCCCCTGCAGGAAGCCCTCCCTGACCACGTCCCGACTGGGTCACGGCTCCTCCTCCGTGAGGCCACAGCTGCCGTGCGTCCGTCCACCCTCGCTCTTCCAGGCGGTGCCATTGCTCATGCCTTGTCTCTCTACCCAGGGAGATTTTGAGTTTCCTGACAGCAGGGGCTGTCACCAGCCCGTTCCCAACACCCAGCATGGTGCCTGGTACAGAGCGGTGCGTGGGAAAGGTGTCTCGAATGCACGAGTGGGTTCTCAGGACCAAAGGTTTACCCTTCGACCTGGCAGGATGAGAACTAATGGGCAGGTGGTGAGGGGGCTCTGGTGGCCTGTGAAGGACAGGAGTTTACACAAGCACAGAGACAGTCCAGGTCATCCCAGCTGGCTCCACTAGAATGTAGTCCCTGAGAGCAGGGACTCTGTTTTGTCCACCGCCGTTTCCCCAGCACCTAGAACAGTGCCTGGCACCAGGAGGTGCTCCACGAACACTCGTGCAATGTTGAGTGAACCAATTCGGGCCCCACCTGAGTGGGTCTCAGTGGGGCTGAGGCTTCCAGCTTTTCCTTCTGGCTCTGCCCAGGGCTGGCTCAGACACTGAGGGGCTGAAGGGCTGCAGTGGGGGACATGTGAGAGAGTGACATGGTCAGGTGTTGGTACCAGCGGGACGTCTTGGTTAGCTGATGTGGGCAATGGCCGGCAAGGCCTAGGCCAGGGCTTGGTTGAAATGTCAAGATGGGATAACAAAGATCTTAGATCCACATGAAATCTCATTTTCTTCTTCCTCCTGCCTTTCCCCACCTACAGAACCTCACACGCCCTCTGGGCTCCGGGCCCCCCCAAAGTCCTGTCAGCACAACGGGACCACGTACCAACATGGAGAGATCTTCAGCGCCCATGAGCTGTTCCCCTCCCGCCTGCCCAACCAGTGTGTCCTCTGCAGCTGCACCGTAAGTCCTTCTGCTTCCCCTCGGCCCAAGCCAGTGGTCTGGGCCGGAAACGAGCATAGCAATGCGGACTGGGTGGGTGTGGGGGGCGGACTGTTCCCTGGTCAAGGCAAATGAGGGGCTCAGAGGGAAGGCAGCATCCAGGGTTTGGAATGTCCTGTCCTTAGCCAGGCCAGGCCGCCCTTCTCTGGCCTTCCACACCCTTCTGAGCTTTCTGTTTCGCCCAGTAGACACCACATTCCTTGAGGGGAGGAAACATACCCATTTTAGTTCTGTATCCTCCACTGTTCTTAGTCCAGGGTCTGGCACGCAGAGGATGTCTGTAATGATAGTTGAATGAAAGAATGAACAAGTGAATGACCAGTTATCAGTCCTGAGGCACAGGGACAGGGCCAGACTGTGCAAATGGAATTTTATCTGAAGCTACTTAAACTCCTCCTGCTTGTGATCAGAGTTGGGCCTAGGGACAGGCAGGGCTGACTCTGCGGTGTTATCAGGGGACAGAGACTGAAGCTAAGCAGGCCTGATCTGGAAAGTCTTCACCCTCCTCGTGGAGGGGGTGTTTCTAGACCCTTCTGTAGGTTTGCAGGTGGCTTTCTGGCATGTCATTCTAAACCATTCCCAACCATGTGTGAATTGGCAGGAGCAAGCCTGTCCTCCTGATTTCCTTCCTACCACCTGGTCACCACGCTTCCCTGGGCCCCAGTTCCTCCGAGTGCGCAAGGGAGCCTGGCCAAGTGATCTCTGCTGCTCTCTCCACAGCAGGTGTGGGAGACCAGTGCGTGGGCTCCAGCCCTGCCTGGTTCCCTGAGTGACCTGGAGCTAGTCACTTCTCTTGGGCCTGCTTCCCCATCTTTCCCATGAGAGGGTGTCATCAGTCTGAGGCTCTGAATCTTAAAGTTTCAACCCACAAATAATGAGGAGTGATCCCTTATATACCAACCTTGTTTAAGACAGTATCCCAATGACCCTGGAGAAGCATATCACTATTCCTAGTTCAGATGAGGAAACTGGGGCTCGGAGCAGTTCAGTGATTTGCCTACGGTCGCACAGCTAGTAAGTGGCAGAGCCAGAATTCAGACCCGGGACTACCCGACTCCAAAGCCCGTGTTCTTTTCCCTGCGTCATGCTGCCTCCTGTGAAGGGACAAGGGCCTGGATTAGGAGGGGCTGTGGGAAAGACAGAAGCGATGGTGTTGGGGTTGTGAGAGCACCCTTGTCATTCCTTTGACCCTTCTCCCTGGACACTTGGGCCTCCTCTTCCTTCTTCTACCCTGTATATGGGGCTGGCCTGACTCCCGCCTCCCCTGAGGGATCAGATCGTCACTTCTCAGACTCAGGGGAGAGGAATAGTGAAGGGGCTCAGGGCAATGTCACTTCCTCCCAGGTGCATCGTGCCTGACAGTTTAAAAAGGGTCTTCTCGACCATTCCCTCGGGGGATCTTCACACCCCACTTCCCAGAGGGGAAACCTCAGGCCCCGAGGAGAGAAGCGACTCCCCAGAGGGCACCTGCCCCTGATTCGCAGAGGCCCTTCCCCTTGTGCTCTTGCCTTTCGAGGCTGGATCCTGAAGTGGGAGACCCGGGGCCCTCAGTAAGAGCAAGAGCCCAGGTGTCCCCCACTGGTGGGCCCACTGTGCCAAGCCAGGGGAGAAGGACGTTGATTTCAGGAGGGAAAGGCTGAACACTGGGCTCTCTTCCATTCCATGCCGACCGTCCCTCTGACCTAAGGTGGCCTAGGCCCTGCTCCAGGCTCTTCACCTGTCAGCTGGGGAAATCCCACCTCGCCAGGCTGCCGTGAGAGCTGAGGGGGAGACTGGGTGTGACAGAGCTTTAGAAGCTTAGGGATGAATGTCACCTGCAGGGCCTGGAAGTGGGAGTGGGGATGGTCCAGGGGACCCCTCCTCTGAGCTGGCTGGGCCTTGCCCAGGAGACTCTGCTGCTCCCTCGGTCCCCCACCTCGGGGGGGCCTCAGGGGGGCCTCAAGGCCATTTGCCCCCAGGGAAGGGTGCTCTCCTAGCCCCAAGGCTGGTCCTCAGGAGAGCTCATCTCCCAGCACCTGTTTGCTCTGTCTGTCAGGAGGGCCAGATCTACTGTGGCCTCACAACCTGCCCTGAACCAGGCTGCCCCGCACCCCTCCCGCTGCCTGACTCCTGCTGCCAGGCCTGCAAAGGTGAGTCTGTCCCTAGATGTGGCAGTGCCCACCCTCCCCTCCGCTCCATGGACCTAGCCATGGACTGTCGGAGCCAGGAGGAACCTCAGGGCACACCCAGCATGTAGCAGACCATTCCTTCCTCCAGGGTGGTGGTTTAAGCTGGGCCCCCAGAGAGCTGGTGGCAGAGGCTGATGTGCTACTTGTTTTTTATTGCAATCCCAGGGAGCAGGAGTGAGGGAAATGGGGAGTGAAGCAGGGAAGGAGAAAGAAGCAACGTAAGGGCGTGTTTGGGAGCTGGCCTCCACTTAACGACCAAACGTGACCTATTGCTCTCAGTGGTCTCTGCTCCTCAGGGAAGTCTAGGGTGGTAGAGGAAGAGGGAAGAAGGCATCCGCCTGCCACCAACTAATGCCCACTGCTCAAAGGTTCACCCCAAGGGTGTTAATTCCTGTTTTGCATGCATGTGTGGGTGCCAGGTAGCCCCAGAAACAGAGGCAGGAGTGGAGCAGGGTCAGAAGTGGGGACACGGGACAAGGACAGGAGGCACCGTCAGGCTGAGCTGAGGCAGCCGTCGGGAGCCCATGCCGAGGGTGCTGCCGCAGGGCCCACAACAAGTGGACAAAGTCCCTGCAGTCAGATGAGGCCAAGAGACCAGAGAGGAACATGAGAGTGGTCTATACAGGCAGGGACCACGTCTTCTGTCTTCCTCATGGCAGAGCTGGGCACAGGATTGGTCTCACTGGGGCTCAGAACGCGTCTGTCAGGCCGAATTAAGGTGGGACTTCTGTGTGAAACAGAGAGGCTGCCACATTGGCTAGCAAAGGGCAGACCAGGCTTCAGGACAATGAAGTGGCAGAACTGCTCCCTGCGGGCTGGGGTAGTCAAGGAAAGCTTCCTGGAGGCGGCAGCACTCAGGTAGGGGAGTGCTCCACAGTGGATGCGCCCCCAGATGCTGGCATTTGGAAGGGGCACTGGAGCGAAGTCAGGTGACTCCAGTTTAGTCCTGGTTCCTCCAGCTAACTTCACAAATTCCTTCCCTGCTCTGGGCCTCAGTTGTGCTGTGTGTTCACTGAGAGCTTGGCCTTGGTGGTTTCTCACAGTCTGTTTCCAGTGTTCTGGGGCTTTGAACAGGAATGTTCGGTGGGAGCTAGAGCCACTCAGGACATCAGGAAGCTGCAGGGCTCCAAAGGGCTCTGTGTGCTGCTTCCCCCAGGAAATGGGGGCTGGGGGAGTCCTAGGGTGTTCACACTGGAGGGGCAGAGGGGCTTAGAACATAGGGCCCTGGGAGTGTTTAGTGTAACTCTAGGGCCTGGGGACTTTAAGTGTGGCAGGGTACAGTGGCTGCCCAGGGAACTGCAACTAAGCAAGATTCTGGGCCGTTGGGCCATCCATGGTGGGCACTGATGGGTATGTATGGCCCAGGGTCTCAGAGAGGTGGCTTCTAAGTATGGACTAAACAAGATGCTCTGTTCCAGCCAAGGATTTTAGTCCTAATGCTGACCAGGAGGTCAGTATGGAGAAACTGAGGCAGCAACTCAGTTGCAGGGACGTCATTAACCCAACAAGGATGAAGAGAGTCTGTAATGAGAAGTGGAATAAGCCCCTGCTGGGGCAAAGGGACCCGCTGGTGGGCGTGGGCTGCAAAAGTGGCAGTAGGCCTTGGGGAGGCGCAGAGCCTGTAGGTGGAGGCCTCAGGGTTCTAGCCAGCAAGGCTGCACAGCCTGAGGCTGACCCAACTTCCCTTTGAGTTTTCAGAGGGAGCAAGTGAGAAATCAGCGGAAGAGGACACGACGCAGTCACACCGTGGGGCGGTGAGTGCACAGCGTTACTGATGGGGTGGGGGGAGGGGAGGCTGGTATCCAGCGCCCCAATCTTTATAACTGGAGCAGGCAATACCAGTTATTGTCTTCACTGCTCGTTTGTCCCCTGGGCCAGCTACATTAGCCCCCACCCTATTCCGTCCCCTCTCCCCTGCCTCCCATCGTGGGTACCATCTCGGCTGATGGGCAGGAGTGGCCTGGGAGAACACAGGTCACCACGAGGGCAGGAGCAGGCCCCAGACTTCTCATTTCCCTCTTGGGAGATTCTCTGACACAGCCTGTGTCTCTCCTTAGCTCAGGCTGCCTCTGGGGAGCACGCTCCCCCAGGGCAAAGGCCTCTGACTCCGGCCAGCCTTCCCCACCCAGTCCCTGAAGTACCGGTTCTTTGTCTGGGGTCTACCTGTGTGTTCCCACCACTGTCCTGCCCCTCTCAATCTTGGTCTAGAGATAAGATGGACTTCACTCCTCAGCTGTCTCCGGTCTGAGAGGAGAGAGGTGGGAGAACAGGCTCACACTGACGCAAGTCCCCGGTCCGTCCTCTGAGCCGTGTCCACGGCGTGAACAACTCGACCTGCTCTTTCAGCCTGGGTCCCCTTCCTAGAGATTGCCCAGGGGTCTGAGCTCATGACCTTACCCTGCTCGCCTGCCAGCTCTCCCTGCCTTCCCAGGCTGGGCCTTCTCTGTGGGGGCCTGTACCCCAGGACCAGAGCCATCCCACCTGTCCTTCCATCATCTCCCCAGGAGGCAGAGTGTGAGAGAAGCCCACTCAGGCTCAGTTCCAGGGCCTGAGCTGCTACTTACTGACTTGCTGAGTGACTGCAACTGGCGATCGGGCTGTTCGATTCCTTCTTGCCTCTGTTCCACTCAGCGAGCAATTCCTGGGAGCCCCTGTGGGCTCGGTCTCTGGGCCACCGGAGAACTGACTCAGAGACCGTACCGGGCAGGAACGGGCTGTAGAAGGGATGTGAGTGACTGTGCGTCAGCGAGGGAGGAGATAGGCTCCTCTCCCCTGGCCTGGAGCTGCCCGCCGCACACACCTGCTGCTGTCACTGCCAGCCCTCCCAGGGCCTGGTCTGGAGGGGCAGGGGCTCAGGAAAGGGGGACCGAGCTCTGCAGACCCTGTGTCTGGATGGGGCCTGCTGTTAGTCTCCATGCCCGTGGAGTTCCAGGGCCCGGTGGGATCTTGAGATCCCAGCCCCTTGTCCCAGCACCTCAGTCTTGTCACAGGAGAATTTCCTGACTTGTATCCTCACTCCAGGCCCACCTTCTGTTTCTTAAACATTAAGTTCTCCACATCCCTGCTCAGTTATATTATATTCCGCAGAGCAAGACCTCAGCACCCTCTGCACACCCCAGCCCCAAGGCCCTGGCTCTGACAAGGGCTGAGAAGGGCTCGGTGGAAGCTGGATTCCCCAGTTGCTGTCCTCTGACAGTTTTCAAAGATCCACTGTCTGAAAACATCTCATACCCGCTCCAGATCTCCCTGTCCCTAGCCTGTGCCCCCTCTTCCCTCTTCCCGGGAAGTCATGCTGGTGTCACCCCTAGGCCTCTTGGCTGCAGCCTGTCTTGCTGTTCTTCCAGCAGCAGTGGCCTGCCACACTCACCCAGTGTTCTTCATCCTCCCTGCCTTCTGCAGAGACATCCTCAGGATCCGTGTTCGGGTGACGGCGGGAGAAAGAGAGGCCCAGGCACCCCAGCCCCCACCGGCCCCAGCGCCCCTCTGGGCTTCATCCCTCGCCACTTCCGACCAAAGGGGGCAGGCAGCACGACGGTCAAGATTGTCCTGAAGGAGAAACATAAGAAAGGTGGGGACTGGACCTCCTCCAGTCCGTGAGGCAGGGAAGGGGGCCCTGCCTGCTCCCACTCACCCACCTGCGCCCTCCCCCAGCAGTTCCCCAATCCCAACTTGGCACTGAGCTTGTAGACTCAGAGAGCATCAGAACTGAAGGCACCTTTAAAGGTCATCAGGCCTAAACCCCCATTTGACAGACGAGGACACCGAGGTTCGGAGTACTGAGTTAGAGACAGAGCCAGGCCTGGAACAGTACAATATTTTTTTGAGCATCTGCCATATCTTTGTGAGGAAATGGGGGAGACAGAACAGACAGGTGAGGAAACAGCCCTTCAAGGGGCTCACAGAAGACGCTGTAAATAAATTAACATAAGGAGGTGCTGAGGGAGTCTCTGATGAAGGAGGGAGCAGAGCCGGGGCAGGAGGACGGGGGATGGAGGGGCGGCCATGGGCAGAAGGGGAGCGGGGGGCCTCATGCAGGGCACCCCGGCTGGTGGGGAAGGAGGAGCCCTGGGGCTCCCTAGTCCCAGCCCCCTTTGTACAAATGGGACCCAGAGGCAGAGAAGGGGAGAGGGACCTGCCAGGGCTCACACGGCCAGGTGGTGACGGAAGTTGACCTCGGTTCTCCTGCCAGGCCAGCGCTCTCCTTGCTCCAGCTGAAGCAGCCCTGAAGGGCAGGGGAGGACGCTCCAAACTCCGCAAGTTCCTGCTGGGCCCATCGCAGCCCTGAGTGCGGAGGTGGGGGGATGTCGAGGAGGAGGGACAGGGGACAGGTTTATACCCCGACCTGCACTTTACCAGCAGTGTGGCTGGACTAGACTGGTGGTGTGGGGGCCCCACAAGGGCCCACCCTGTCCACTGCTGGACCAGAGGCTCTGGCCGGGCCTGAGGCACTGACCCTCCTCCCTTCCTGCCCTCCTTGTTCCAGCCTGCGTGCATGGCGGGAAGACGTACTCCCACGGGGAGGTGTGGCACCCAGCCTTTCGCTCCTTCGGCCCCCTGCCCTGCATCCTGTGCACCTGTCAGGATGGCCGCCAGGACTGCCAGCGTGTGAACTGCCCCGCCGAGTACCCCTGCCCTCACCCCGAGAAAGTGGCTGGGAAGTGCTGCAAGATTTGCCCAGGTGTGAAGAGGTGCTGGGGGCAGGGAGGGGACTGGCCAGAGTAGCCCTGGCCTCTGTCCCCAGGGCCGCAGATATTTGGAACATCTCACACATGGAAGGGCACGCACTCAGAGCCACAGAATGCAGGGTTTGTAGATGCATGAGATGTTAGAAGCACAGGAGTGGAAAATGTCACACTTGAAAAATATTGACAGAAATAAATAATGTTCTGGATTCCATGAAGTCATAAAATTTTAAAATATTAGCACTTTCAAGAGGAATAGCCAATGTTTATTGAACACTTCATTAGCTTCTTGTCTCTCCCAGAGGACAAGGCAGACCCTGGCCACAGTGAAATCAGTTCCACCAGGTGTCCCAAGGCACCGGGCCGAGTCCTCGTCCACACGTCAGTGTCCCCCAGCCCAGACAACCTGCATCGCTTTGCCCTTGAGCACGAGGCCTCTGACCAGGTGGAGATCTACCTCTGGAAGCTGGTAAAAGGTAGGTGTTGGCCCACTCCCAGCTGGGTATACCGCTGGCCTGTCCCCCTTCCTGTGCTCCAGAGCCCACAGGGGCCTTAGGGACGTCTTGTTGGTCAGGTACCCCTGGCCGCCCTTCCAGGTTTAAGAATCCCTGATTCCAAGATGTCGGGAGACAAAGATTCTGTCTGTGACTCTGACAGTTGTGATAAGCTCACTCACTCTGAGATGCCAAGGTCTCAAAGTGCTCCCTCTCCTGGGGGGAAGGCGCTGTTGCACCTTGCGAGGAGCCCGGCAGGGTAATGCTACCCTGCTGAAACAGCGGATGGTTAGTGCAGGCTCTCAGCACTCTGTGAGGGTACAGCTTTCCAGACAGGAGGGCCCTCAAAGCAGTGGGCCCTGGAGCTAGTTGGTTCAGCCTTTTCTAAGCGGTGGGTCTTGTCACTGCAAGGTAAGGTGACATCAGAACATATTTCTCATTCTGTGAGAAACTTGCCCTATTCAACACGCTGCTCATATCACCAGCTGAATGAAGGTCAAGGGAGTTTTCTTGGTAAAACATAAATCTCTTGGAAAACATAAATCTCCCGGGTAGAGTAAAACATGAAGCCACTATCCAAACTAAACTCATAAGTGTCACTTTCCTCTACTGATGGGTTTGGCTGGGGGGCGGGGGGTGGAAGAGGGAATGATGACAATGATAATAATAAGCAATGTGTGCAGCACTTTAGAGTTTACAAAGTGCTTTCACATTCACTATCTCATTTGATCCTCAACGATCCTGAGAGTTAGGTATTATTATCCCCATTTTACAGATGAGGAAACTGAGGCTCAGAGAGGTGAAGTACCTGGCCCAAGGCCACACAGCCAGTAAGTGGAGGACGGGAGCTAGAGCCCATGTCTTGTGACGTCAGATGCGGCTCTTTCCCTGCTCTACTCTGCCCCCTGTCGTAGGAGGAATGGACGAAGAAAGTGGAGCTGTTCAGCCTGGAGAAGAGAAGACTCAGGGGGCCAGGACTGCTGGCTTCACGGCTCCGAAGGGCTGCCCCAGGCAGAGGGAGCAGCCGTGTTCTAAGTGACCGCAAGGGTCAGACAATAAGCAGGGGCTTTACAATCAGGCAGACCTGGGTTTGAATCCTGGCTCTGCTGTTTCTTAGCTGTGTGGCCTTGGGCAACCACGTGACCTCGCTGGGTCTTGGTTTTCTCTTCTGTTAATTGGGGAAGAGGGGTTTTGGAGGATTACATGAAATGACATAGGTATAGCACCTAACATGTAGTGGGCACTAAAAATGTCTTTCTCATCCCACGGCATCACGTTGGCTAGAATTGCAGAGAGGCAGATTTCAGCTCAATAAGAACTTTCTCATACTTAGAGCCTCCTACGGTGGAAGGGAGGGAGCGAGCTCCACAAATGAGAACTGTGCAGGCAAGGGCTGGCAGGGGTATTCTGTATGCAGCTGGGGAGATAGAGTCAGTAGCCCTTACGATTTCTGAGCCTTACGATTCTATCGGTCCCTGGGCAGGTGCTGGCTGCATGTTTACTCTGGGCCTTCCCTGATCCCCCAGGTGCTGGGACCACAGAGAGTAATGGGCCCCAGCCTGTGTTCTTAGGAGATTATGGCTTAGTGACCCAGGCGCAGCAGAGCTGGTCAGGGAAGGCTTTGTGGGGGTGGGCCTCCCTGATATAGAGAGGCAAGAGGGGTGCATGCAGGCAGGAGGGCAGTGACAGCCTCAAACTCTGGCTCCAGAGCCCACGCTCATATGCCCTGTGCTCTGTGACTGGTATGTAGCAGGCACTGTACATAAGGTGCCTATTTAATCCTCATGAGAAACCTAAGGGGTATGTATGAATGCCCCATTTTGCAGGTAAGAAAACTGAGCCTGAGAGGTCAAATGACTTGCTAAAGTCACACAGTTTAAACAGTAAAGCAAAGACTCAAACCCAGGTCCAACTGTCCCCAGTGCCATCTCCACAGAGGTGATCTTAGGCCTTTAGGGAAATGCCTGAGGAAGGCCAAGATGTGCCAGGATGGCACAGAGGGGGCGTAGTTCATGGCCAATCTCATCATCACCAGGCCCAGCAGAAAGGGAACAAGGTGGGGGGACTCTTCAACCTCACAGCTCCAGGTCCTACCATCCTGCCACCAGCAAACCAGCCCCTTCTCCTGACCCCCGGCTGCCTAAATGCACCGTCAGCCTCCCACCCCCTCCCTGTCCCAGACCGTGGGAGCTTACACAAACACTTCCCTGGGCTGAGTGTCAGTGGGAACTGCTCACCGTTTCCCACTGTGAGGAGTGAGACTAAGTGAGCAGGCAGACGCTAGGCGAGGCCGCACCACAGCGGGACCAGCCGCAGGCACCAGAATCTGAGCAGAGAGCTGGCTCAGGGTTAAGGGCCTTTTAGATGCTGAAGTTCCAGAGTAGGAAGGACCTCGAGCCCTGCCTAGGAAGGAAGTCCCCCTGCAGCCTCCTAATGCTGCCTGGCCCCTGACTGCACAGACCTCCACTCCCACTCCCAGACAGGTGATTCACTCACTGCCAACGCTGGGAACGGCTCAGCCCAGAGAAGGCGTGTCCTCACTGAACTGAGCCTGTCCTATTTCCTGGGACTCACTCAGTGGTGCCAGCTCTGCCCTGAGGATCCACAGAGCCCAGCTGCCCTCAGACCTGGCACAGCCCTTCAAAGAGAAAGAAGTACAGCCATGACCCTCATGCTAGCTCTTCATTCCAGGCGAAAGAGCCCAGCCCTTTCAACTATGCTTTGCAGACCTGCCCCCATCCCTGTCACCTCCTCTCCGATCTTTCTGCGACCTGGGGAGCATGCAATGGCAGGCCTGCGCAGAAGGACCTGTCCCCATCTCATCTCATGTTTGCTGCCTGCCACTGTGATGTTGCCCCTGGGTCTTTGGCATCTCTTCTATATCCTGATCCTTGGCATCTGGGCTGGGGGTCCTGAGGACAGTGCTGGGCATTTCCTGGAACTCAGTGCCAGGATCAGTGTTTTCCGTTCCCCTTGTTGGGACCCCACTCTAATTCCCATAAGCAGGGCCAGTCCTTGGTTTTCTTGAAGGCGGTGCTGGCCTAGCAGAGGCTTTGCTGTTGCATCTGTTCTTTCTGGCCAGAGACCTTGGTGGGTAACAGCTGGCACAACCTCGTAGCCCATGTGCTCAGGGCCTCAGGGCCATGTGTGGTGTTAGTGGCCAGATCCTCATGAGATGCAAACATCAGGGAATCCAGA
>RJWJ010002837.1:0-94122 GCA_004363605.1 Indri indri | reverse complement strand
TGCAGTTGGGGAAAATGGCTCCAGTGACTTGCTCAGTGTGGGGTTGCCACAGATTTTCAATTTGTGGGGAAAAAAATCCTGTATTGGAGACAGAAAGACCTTCTCAGTGCCTCTCAAATCATACCCATAGACGACTTTCATGCACTTCCTACTTCAGTAATTTGAGGAAGAGTGAACACATTCTGTCTCCTCATCCATATGCAGAATAAAAATCTGTTACACATGGCAAAACAAAACACTGGCAATCATTTTTATTAAAATGACTTTTTATCCCAGATGACAAAATGGGCAGGGTCCCTTTTGTCCTTTAGCCCCAGTGTGAGTTACAGAGTTGGTTGACGTTTTTCCTAGACAGTTCTGTACAAAAGGCAAAAGAGTGATGTTCTCCCAGTCCTTGGGCCTGCAGGACCCACGGTCATGTCTCCATGATGTTACCGAGAGCTCCCCCATGTGGCAGCTTCCAGCACAACCCGTGTGCGCTCGCCTTTGCTCGTTCCCCTCAAAATTGATTCCAGGTGTGGATGTCAGGTAGCAGGAGAAGGTGAGGGATGGTGTCAGGGATCTAGTGGGTAACTGGCCTCCTGATTCTAGTTAATCCTTTAACTTTTCTTAACTTCTCATTCAGAAGAAACTAGTAATGAGGGAATAAGGAACCAAAGCAGACTGGCTGGTATGGATTTTGCAAGGAGGCCATCCTTCCTCAGGTAACTGCCTTGTTGCCTCCCTGCCTTCTTTCCCCTGAATGGTGGGGCTTGCTCCACACTTCCTGGTGCCTAGCTTCAAGAACTCCTGGTGTTTTGCAAGCAAGTATATATGCAAAAAGCTGAGTTTCTCTGCTGCAGGACTTCTCGGGGCCTTTACAATACAAATGGGTCTCATGAAGCTCCAAAGAAATAGCTGTAGTTTGCATGATTGTCCTAACTATTCTAAACACAGAAGCTCATTTACAAGGGACATATATACAAGACTTGCATTCTGTGGACTGCATTCTAGGAAAGCTGATCTAGCTGTAGCTGCAAGGAGCTAGTAATGACTAGCAGCAGGGGAGAGGGAAAAGGAGATGCTAAGGTTTGGCACTATTGTTCTTATGGCCTCACTGCTGAGTCGATGGGCAAAATCTTCCTTTTTTTCCTGCCAACTGGAAGTTTTAGGTTTTAAGAATTTGATCCTAAATACTTCTACTCATCTCTAGTTTTCTTTTGGGCCTTAAATGGGCAAGCACATACTAAATACAGCATTGGAAATTTCTTGATGCTACTTACATATAATTTTATGCCTTATCTATGAGCCTTCATGGGCATTTTACATTCCTAAAGCAAAGCCAACCCGGAAAGGAGACTGCCAAGTCCTCACTGCCCAGAAAGCAGGGATAGGGCACAGAAGCTTCTCTCCCCACCCCGCTTTCCATCCTGGTGAAACGATGACTCTATCCTAGAAGCACCATGGAAAGAAAATGCTCAGCCCAGATCTCAGAAATGCCCAGAGTAAACCAAGTTGATAGGATAATACATTGATGCAGATCTGGCAGTTAATGGACAAGGTGCACTTCGTTCTATTGTTGAAAGCCCTGTGTATGGATCTAGTCCCAGAGAAATGATATCCAGGATGCAAGATCCAGGGATGCCTCCCCAATTCATAACCACCAATCAGGTGTCACTGACTTCTCAAAGGCCTGATTGCTGGCAGGGGCGTGTACCTAGGGAGGGTGTTGCGGATGCTGTTGTGCCTGCCCTACTGGCCAGCTCTAGCCCCCAGCTGCGTTCATCCTCTGAAGAATTGCTCTTGGCCAAATGGAATCCACTTGCTCCCTTTGCCCCATAAATATCATTCCCCCACCGCATGCCCAGGGCCAGCCTGGCCAGTGACTGAATGACACAAAGTACAGAATCGCAGCCCTCTTGCTCCCACATGAGACTACTTCTGTCCTGCACTTTGCGATGCTGGGCTCCCTGGGGCTCTGGCTGAGTCTGCCTCCTGCTTACTCAGTTCTCTTCCCTACCTGTCCTGCCTTCCTTGCATCCAGGGTTGCCAGATTTAGCAAGTAAAAACAACTATGTTCAGTTAAATTTCAGATAAGCAACAAATACTTTTTAGTATGGGCCATACTTGCACTAAAAAATATTCACTTGTTATCTTAAATCTAAATTTAGTCATGTATCCTGTATTTTATCTGGCAAACCTACGTGTACCCCTTCTCCTGAGAGTGTGTCCCCAATAAGTCATTTGAATGAGAATCCCTGTCTCAAGCTCTGCTTTTGAGAACCCCCTAAGAAAGAAGGGAGTGGAGGGCAGGAAGGGAATAGACATAGTTTGAGCCACTCAGGACCCTTTATTCAGAACTACCTGGTGAGATGCCTGTAAGCGGCTTCCCTTGCAAGCAGAACTCTGGGAGTCCGAGGACCAGACCCAGACGCAGCTCTGCCTGGCCGCTGCGAGGAGCAGTCTGCTCCCAGAGAGGAGACAGTGGCCACCCAGTCTCCCCAGAGCAGGACTCTGGCTTGCCTGCCTTCTACCTAATTAGGCATGAATCTTGATGGGAACACATGCCAACAGACTCTATTTTACTAAAACGATGCTTCCTTCCCAGCCTTCATCGATTACAGGAACTGTGCTGCTAATGTTACCTCGTCGACTTCAGTCCTAACAGCAACAATGTAGCTTCATTTCCTCATCTCTCAACACAATCCTCTAGCTTTACATGACTGCTCATCTGAGCAACACCAAGGGTGGCACAGCCCTCCAGGTGCACATGTGAAGTTCAGACCTGTGATGTGTCTGGCCTTATAAAGCAGACCTCTACAAGAGTCTCACATATCTTACGAAATAATGCATCACAGTGCACTACTTTCTAGTATAGCATGATGCTTTTCAAACTCCAATGTGCAGATAAACCTGGAGATGTCAAAGTGTGGGTTCTGACTCGGTCGGTCTGTGGTGGGGCATGGTAGTCGGCATTCCTGACAGCTCAGCTGACGCCAGGCATCAAAACCATCCTCTCTACAGGAGAGAAACCAGCTCTAATGGGTAGCTCATAGGGGCACACATGTGGCTAACAGCAGAGCAGGGATTTGAACCCGGTGGCCTGGCCCCAGAGCCTGCACTCTTTACCACTAAATCAAGTGTACGGGGAAGCTGATTGAGACTGGGCAGGCTGGACAGGCATATACACAAACTGACAGCACACTGGACCAGGAGATGTGCAGAAAAACCCGTAGCAATTCTCAGATCACCTGCATTCAAGGTCAGTCAGCCACTGTCTCTCACTGCACCAGCTCGGGATGTCACCTAACTTGTTTATGTTGCTATGGGACAGGGTCATACAGTGACCCCCTCACAGAGCTATTGGATGGTGCCATGGCATCATGCCTGTCAAGTATGTAACGGTCTGTCAGTAAACAACAACTGGTAACTTACTAATGTAACCTCAGAGACAACTGTCCTCGTGCAAGCAAGGCAATGCACGGTGAAGGATTCGCTATGGTCACAGGGACAGGCAGCTGGATCTGTGCCTGACCAGGACTGGAACGCACTTGCTCTTACTGTCTGCTTTGACTCATTATCTTGAAACATCTTCTGTTTCTTTAGGATGGAACTTAAACGATTCCATTCTGGCCCTGCTGCTCCTAGAAGTCTGTGCAGGCACACTGCGGCTGGCACCTGTTAGAAATGGATGATGACTTCTGATGGGAGGTGGCATCATACTCCAAAGTTCAAACATACCAGCAGCAATCCCTGTGCCATCTAAAGGCACATTATCGCTAGGAAAATGAAGGGGAACATCAAACCATTATCGGGATAATCAGTTGGTGTAGACAGTGTACCCAGACAATTCAGCCCTGAGCCATTTTTTTTTTTCCTCAGTGAAGTCGATAGCTTAATGCCTTCATTACCTGCATCCTTATGACAACTTTCCCTGTCACTTGGCTTTTGCAGACTGAGTCTCCCTGGAGTGAGCTGTAAATTGCCACAAATTTCATCCATCTCAGCAGTAGGGCATTGCCAGTACACGCTTGAGCACAAATCCCCATGTTTTCACCATTCTGAAATAACCACATCTCAATACACAAAAGGTGCTGCCACTCAGACTGCGACTAGAGTCTCGGAATGCATTGGTCCCCAGGAAGCAAAACACTTACAGCTTTCAAAAGAAAGAAAAATGTTGTATATGTGGGAAGACTTAGCTTTTCATCTTTAGCTAAGAGTGATACACAAAATTATGATTCTAGGTTGTGATTCCTTAGGATTTGGAACAGGGTGTAAGGTTTGTTCTCATTTTTCAAGTATAAAATAAGTTATTGCTGATAACAACCAAAAAAGTGGCCATTAAACACTTTTTTTAGGTGCGCCTTCAATAATCGTCCTTTCAAGAACAGCGCTGTCTGATAGAACTTGCTGCGGTGATGGAAATGCTCTTTATCTGCTCTGTCCCGTAGGGTAGGCGCTAGCCCAAGGTGGCCCTTGAGCATTTGTGGTTTGTGTGACTGAGGAGAGAATTTAAATCTTAATTAATTCTAATGACTTTTAAATAGCCACACATGGCTAGTGGCTGTGTGTTGCGCAGTGCCGTTCTAGAGAACTTTACGCATGAGAGGCTCGGGGGCTTGCAATTGGCATGTGGAATATCAGGGGAGTCTGAAGTGAGCAAGTGAAATATGAAATACTGGGGAGCCAGCAAGCTGTTTCCCCTGCTTGCCCGCTCCGTGGGCGGTTGCTCTATAAGGATAATTAATGAATAAATATCTGTCTCCTGCTCACCTAGCAGAAAGAGCTAGTTATTGTAGTTCGGAAGCTATTAATGAGCAAGGCTACAAACTATAAAATACTATACTGTGATTACTATAATGTGATTCCGTTAAGGGCAGGCAGAGAGAATTCTGGGTGTGGGCAATTGGGCCGCCTCCATGCAGCAGCGGGATCATGTTTGGCTCCCCCACCTCCACTCACTTTTGTCTTTACCCGGTGTCTCCCTCCTGTTTCTTCCAGCTTCCCTCTCCTCCATTCCCCACCCCAGTCTGTGATTCAGTTCCACCTGTGAAATCCTGGGAATTGCTTATTTCTTGGTGAAAACAATAATAACATAGCATGGATGACCTCCAAGCTCCTTGGGGATAAAGAAATGTCTTTATTTTCTTTAAATCGCATTGCCAAATGGAAGTTTAATCTCGGATGCTTTGGCAGGCAGCCCTCTGGGCGCCATGCTCAGCCCTTCTCCCCAAGGTCCTGCTGCTGCTGGGGTGTAGCGGGGAGCCAGGCAAGGTCCCGTGAGCTGCAGGACCACCTCCACTCTCCTGGCTTCCCCTCGCCTGCTGGGGTGACCCCACAGTGAGCTTGTGTCTCCCAAGACAAGACAGAAAGTAAGGTGGTCTTTGTGCCCTGGAGATAAGGGAACATATTGGCCTGACCTCCTTCTTAGGATTGGGAAGGGAAAAAAATCAGAACGAGACCCAAAGTGGCCACATTTTAAGTACTCAATGGATACATGCGGCTACTGCCACTGGACTGGACCACATAGAACATTCCCATCTCTGCAGTGAGTTCCACTGGTCCATGCTGCCCAGCCCCGGTCCTATGGTAAGATTTTACACGTTGGTATGCTGTAAAAATTAAATGAATTAATACAAGTTAAGAATTCTATATTATCCCCACTTTAGAGAGGAAGAATACAGACCCAGAGAGGCTTAAGGTTGACCAGATGCCCAATAGCTCAGCTGAGGGTTTTCAATTCAGGCCTCTGAGTTTATCAAAACAGACCTGCTACTGTGGAGCTCGAGAGGCTTCTCACTCCCGAGACAGTATGCAGCTGTCATGAGACGGTGTTAAAGAAATGTGCAGAAAATCCTGTGAGAACGCTGCGATTAGAGCACATAGTATTTAATAACCAGAGAAACGGCTGCTTATCTAGGAGTGGTAGGTTGAAGGCAGGAGCAGGAATCTTTGTTTTCTTAGCAACAAGTCTGAGCGCCAGAGAGATGTGGGAATCTCCAAGGCCTGTCCTCATTGCCTTAAATAACCAGAGATAAACCCCAGACTCTCAGACAGTGGTGGGATTGTTTACCTCTCTGCTTTCGGGGACAGCATCGGTTACCCAGCAAATGGAAGCCTAACACTTCGGCCAGCCTCAAGTTCTTTCCCCTGCTCACCCACTCCATGGGTTACTCTACAAAGACAATTAACGAGTAAGATCTGTCTCCTACTTACCTAGCAGAAAGAATTCATTATTGCAGTTCGGAGGCTATTAATGAGCACGGCTCAGGTTCAGGTCTCACCGGTTTGGCATCTCAGCAGGGACCTGTCTCTGCATCCTCCCCAGCCCCCAGCCCAGCCCTCCCGGCAGCCTCAGCTCCTGAGTCTCACTGGTTGGTGCTGGAGAGGGCTCTGGGCTCAGATGGGCAGGGTGGGCCCCTGGAGTGGAGTGGGAAGAGGGGCTCTGTGCTGTTCCCTCTGCTTTTGAATATCAAGGGAGTCTGGAGAGGCAGCCTGCTTCTCCCAAGACTGGTGGCTCATTCAGGGGAATCCCAGGTCTAGATAGGAAATGAGAAAGAAAAGAATAAAGGAAGATAAGAGATTAAAGATTTTTTTGGTTAATTTTTCCCTATTTATGCTTTGTATGCTGCACATTGGATTACACTAGAAGCATTTTAAAAGATTTAATTCTTGTCAATGTGCCACAAAGCTATGTAAACAAAAATTACCCAGATGTGAGGTTTTTAAAGGACAAACACAAGTGAGGATCTCTTGTTAATAGAGCCAAAAATCCGTTATTTTAAGGAGTGAAATTCTTAATAAAAACTTGCACAGAACTCCTCAACTTACAGGGTACTCTTCTTATGTGCATCATTTTATTAATCAGTCCAAATAGGTGGGTGAGATTGTCACTACTATACAAGCTAAGCAGAGTTATGATCTGTGTGACCTTGGACAGGACATCTGACCTTTCTCAGAATTCATTTTCTCATTGGTTAGGTGAGATTTGTGAAAGGCTGGATGCCACCAACAGGTTAAACTACATCATCCAGGACCATCCGGAGGGGGAAAGAGTGGGCGGAATGAATGGGAAACCACCAGGGATCAGTAACAAAAGTTTGGGCTGAGCTCAGGCCTGGCAAGGATTAAAGAGGAAATTTTGTAGTCAGTGTCAAATACAGAAAGCGAGTGCCTGTGTGGCAGACACACCCTACTGTGACCCCAGTTGGTCACACCCTCATGTAATCCTCTCCTCTTGAGTGCAGGTGCAACCTGCGCCTTGCGAAGGCTACAGATGCCACTTCCTCAGTGGAAGCCACTTCCTCAGTTAGGTTCTGTTGTGCACGGAAGGTGAGCGATGTTGGCAGGGAGCTGTGAGTGACCTCTAGGGCTGAGAGTGGCCCTCGGCAGACAGCCAGCAAAAGCTAGGGCCCAGGCATAGAGCCACCAGGAGATGAATTCTGCCAACAGCTTGAGTGATCTTAGCCAAGTCTCCACCTGAGAACCCAGCGCAGCTGAGACCTTGACTGTAGCCTCTGAGAACCTGAGCAGAGACCCAGCTAAGCCACGCCCAGATTGCTGCCCCACAAAAACTGAGGAAATATATGTGTGTTGCTACGCTGCTAAGTTTGTGGTAATTTGTTACATAGCAACTGAGAACTAACACCCTGAAGATTGGGGAAGACACTCTCACTACAGCTGCCCGAAAGGGGGCATAAGGATCCAGCCACTCCAGCATGGGCAGCCGCATGCTATAGGGACGAGAGTGTGTGGAGCCTCTAGTCTGAGCTCCAGGAACACGTGACCCTTAAAACGTTGCTGTCTGAAGGTGGGAGCTGCTGACGTACTGGCTGACAGCTGGCCAGCTAGGTGCCCATGAGCAGCAGCACGCAGGCCAGGATAGGAAGCCACTTCTTAGGGTAACGGCATCCCTAAGGTGATGAAATGAGTTGACGTGGCTAAACCCCTGCCTCCAAGCCTGGAAGGGCCCAGGGATACATTACTCTTCTCCGCCCTGAGAGATGAGGATACTACGAGGTGTGTTGGCTAATCAGACCGATATCAGGGAGTTGATCTTACTTCCAAACACACCGGTTCCTTCAAAGGCTACTTGACTAGCTGTTTGTCAAGCGATATTTCTAACTTGGATTCAGGAATTCAAATCCGTAATTACAAGCTTTCTGTCATCTCCTAGGGCAAAAGTCCACACAGCCACCTGCCAGGGCCGTAGGCTCTCCACGGAGATGTGCGAGCTGTCGGGGAGAGGTGTTCAGAGCTTCCTAGCCCAGCTGAGGGATGCTCAGATGCTACCGTTAGGACGGAAAGCCTAGTAGGTGCTCACGGCACCGTGGAGAAAGATTTCGCATGCAGAGATTAAGATATAAAAGTTAAAGTTTATTTTATCTTCTTAGCAGGGAGAGAGAGTATAAGAGAGAAGGGAAGGGGGAGGAGAGCAGGGAGATGGCATGGAAAGAGAAGGCAAGAAAGAGAAGGCGGTGCCCGCAGTGAGGCCAGGAGGTTCACTGATTTTAAGGGGGACAAAGAGAAGAAAAAAATAGTGATAGCCATCAGTTGATAACAAAAACAGCAGCAGGATGTCAAAGTCCAAGAGTTGGCTCTGCTGCCCTTCCTTGGAGAGGGGATTATCGCAGGAGATGCGACTCTGTCCTCTGAAATACGGGGAGATACGGAGCTCATTCTTCTGCTTTTCACTCAGGAACCTGTAAAAGCAGATTCTCAAAAAAACAATTTTGAAAGAGATTTACAGCTCTTTTCCGTCCCTTCAGCTTTCTTCAGAAGTTGTGCAAAACAGAACAGGGTACCTGTTAGTGAGACAACTCACAGGATTAATTTTTAACTGTTACTGGGGAAATTGTGGGATTAGGTCTTCTGCTGTTACTTTTGCAAGGCCGCTCCTTTCACTGCCAGTCACACAAAGTTCCTGCCGTGCCCACCAACTGCATCTTGTTTGAGCTCCGGGCTGCAGGAACCGGAGCCCTGCTCCAGCATCTCACCCAGACAGACACCCATCAGCAGCCACACCCTGAACACGATAAAAGTTTTAGCTTATCTTTGATATGTACCAGGGTAATGTGACAGCAGCTGCACAAATATTTCCCTACAAGACCTGTCAACAGACCATTTCTAATGCCCATAGCTGCCCCTGTGGGCCACTCGGGAAGCTGGATCTTCCTGGTTCCCCATGGAAATTAACAGGAATATAACTGGGGCATTTAGACTCCAAATAAACCTGTGGTTCTCAACCTTGGGTGCACATTAGAATGTCCTGGCCATACCTCAGATGAGTAATATCAGCATCTCTGGGGCACACAGCGGGCATCAGTATTTTTTAAAACTCCTCAGGTGATTCCAAGGTGCAGCCAAGCGTGAGAACACTGAAGTCAGGGTTCTGCTTTCTCTCTAGCATGTGAGCCTGAAAGTAACTGACCCCTGGACATCCACATATAGTTGAATGTAAGTATATGCGTCTGTATTCATACGCACATACACGTTGAAGGATACACACACGGGTACAAGGACATACTCATAGCTATCCCTTCAAAGTGACAGGCACTGAGCTGGGCGTACAGCCACAACTGCACCAAGAGAATGTGATGAATTTTAGCATCCCATGAATGTTCATATTACTCCTTGACTTTCAACAATAAAATCATTCTTTGGTGGCCAATGGGTTAATGTAGTTATCTCCTGCCTCTGGAGTTGATTCTTAACATGCAGCCACAGGGACGGGCACTTTCTGGTTGGTCCCAGGCAGGTTTTTAGCAGTGGAACCGGACCCTTTCCCATTGGTCCCTGTTTCCCACCACTGCTATTATGGCTCCAGACTGGAATCCATGGCCGGGTCTAGTCTACATAGGTACCGTATGCAGTAATGCCTCATGTTCTATAATATTTTTTCTCATCTTGACTGTTCTCACTCTCACTGCCCTGGGCTTGCTTCAGTGTCTGTTTTCTGCAGGGCCTGAGCAAACACAGCAGCGTTGGGAGTAGACACATTACAGTAATGCAGAGGGCGTTCTTAGAGCACTTGTACAAGGTAGGCCCCATCCTCCTCCTCCTCCCCGTTTTACGAACAAGGAAACTAAGGTGAAGCGATAGGTGAGGTCACTGTTACCATGTCCTATGACCACGCAGCTAGTAGGACCCAGGTCTCCTGCCTCTGTAGTTCCTGCCTCCTTCCCTTCCACAGTACAGCCTCCCAACAGCCAGGACGGGGAGGGAGGGAGGCCAGGGTGCATCTGTGCCAAATGCATTGGTTGGGAGAGAAGTGTGGATGCACAGATGTCTGGACGGGAGGAAGACTGCTGTGAAAAGGAAGTGGAGACTCCCTCTACCATCCCAGGAACTTTGGCAAATTCACAGGTATGACCCTAAAAGGGAAGTGCTGGGTTAGAGCAGTGGAAAAGGCAAGTTTATTTTTTACTGTTAGATTCAACTTTAAATTACTCCAGCAAGTTGCTATAAAACTTCTAGGCACTTACTCTCAATCTTTGTTCTTATGCAATCATGGACAGATAACACGTCATCTGCCGGCCACATCTTTGAGTAGCACTGGCCTAGAGGGGGCCAAAGACCCCATGCTGATACTTTTGACATCTGCCATTGGCCCAGGAATGACAAAGGGTGTCGAGTCTGCCTTCACGCTCCTATGGGGCTGCAGGGTCACGGCACCAGTTCACACTCAGGAGGCCTGGTGGCTGCAGATGGGAACATAGGACCTATATGCCTTCCAGATCTGGGGCTTTATCTTCTCCCATTTGCACAAATGAACTATCAGAAACTCAGATGTGCTTTTTTGGGGCCTGAAGCATCTGGCCTAGTGCCTGAAGAAAGAAACAATAATTTAGTTCTCTCATCCAGAAGTTGCAGCAATCCTTGAGCCTCCAAAGACAAATAGTTCCAATGCATTCTGAATCTATTAAAGGTATTTCCATCTGGGTAGTGTCTCAAGTAGCTGGTGGTTTTTGTTGACAGTGGTTATTTCTCTCCCCCCACCCTTTTTTTTTCCTGTGGTTGTTAACCTATTCCTCCAGTAGCCAGAAACACATCCTTTTAAAGTACTTTCCACAAATGATTCATATTATCAATATGAAAACACTTTATATTAATCAAAATTAGCCTTTACCTTGTGAGCTAATTGAAAAGTCAGGGACCAGCCTATTTCTCATACAGTATCTCATACCTTAATGAGATGAAATGCCTGATGTTAGGTGAAGAAAGCCTGCCTTGTGGAAAGATGGAAGATGTAGGCAGCCCCACGAAATGTCATAGTTTGGCAGCATCTACAGATGGCAGCAGATGGTTTTTACTTTGTTGCCCACTAATAGTTTATTTATACATTCAGAGATGGGAGTCATTTTCTTCAAAAAATGAGGTAACTGGAGCCCCTTAAGACCAGGCCTTACAACTCCTGAGTTGGGTGAAATTTCTCTGCATTGCTTCTCACAAAATTCTAGAAGGGTTTGTAGACCCTCTGACAGCATATGGCACCTCCAGGAACTTGTTTTCCTTGGGCCACACTTGGAAAGGGCGAGCACAGTGCCGAGGAGGGTGCTGGCCCCATGGGGCCTTGTCGCTATGTCAGGCGTGGAGCTGTGTGGGGGAGCGAGAGCCAGCTGCATTCAGTAGGAAATGCTGATTTAGAAGTTTGAAGAAGGAAAGAGGGAAAAAATAGACTCTTTAGGATTCCTGACCCAATTTAGAGGTGAAAGAGGGCCAGGGAAATCATTTATTAGTCCAAAATGTGGAAGCCTGAGCCTATTCTTATAGGCCCAAATTGACTCTTTCATGCATTTTTTTCTTTTGCTAGAGTAAGAGGTTTTGAGGGTGAAATGAAGGTTTTATGTTTTTTAGGTAATATTTTTAGATAATTTTAGACTCAGATGAGTTGCAGAAATGATAGAGTTTTCACATATGCTTCACCTAGTTCCTGCTTATGTTAACGTCATATGTAACTGTAGAATGTTTATGAAAACTAAGAAATTAACCTTGGTGCGATATTATTAATCAAACTTCAGACTCTCTTTGGACTTCACCAGTTCTCCCACTAATGTTCTTTTTCTGTTCTAGGATCCAATCCAGAGTCCCACATTTCATTTAGTTGTCATGTTGTCTTAATTTTCTCCCATCTGTGACAATTCCTTAGTCTTTCCTTGTCTTTAATGACCTTGATACTTTTGAAGAGTACTGGTCAGTTATTTTGTAGAATGTCCCTTGATTTGGGTTTATCTGATGTTTTCTCACGATTAAACTGGGATTATGTAGTTTGGGGAAGGACTCACAGAAGGCTGCCCTTCTCGGAGCATCATGTCAGGAGTCTGTGGTTTCCACATGAATTATGGGTGATGTTAACCTTGATTACTCAGTGAGTATGCTCTTTGCCAGGATTCTCCAGTGTAAACTTACAGGAGAAAACAGTAATTGTAAAACATTGAAGAGAGATACTTTGAGACTATGCAAATATCCTGTTTCTGCTTACATTTCTGCCCCTAAGTTTGACATTCATTGTTGGATCTTGTTGGTGATAGTTTCTACTGTGCTGTTCTAATGGTGGTTTTCTGCTTCCCTCGTTCCTTCTACATTTGTTAATTGGAATTATTCTGTGAGGAAGACATGCCAGTTCTCCCTCATGTATTTAGTTGTAACATTGGTATCAGTATGGACTCACAAGATATTTATCTTATTCTTTTTGTTATAATCTAATCCAATCATCTCTTTTGCCCTGCAAACTATTCCAACTTTGGCCTTTGGGAGTGATTTCAGGTGGCTCCCGTGCCCTTTTGACATGCCTACATCTTTTTAATTTATTTTTTTAGGACTTGACTTTCTGCACCACAGGATACTCCAGGCTCATTTAGTTAGCATTTTGTCTGCCCCAGCCCTAAAATCAACCAGTTTTCCAAGAAATGTTTTCTTGGAGAATGGTATTTAGAAATCGAGATCTGGGCAGTAGATGTCAATGAAGATCTCTTCATTGCTCCAGCCACTCTCACTGGATTGAGTAATATCTGTATGTATACTAACTCGTGCATATGCACAACTCTACTTTTATTTCAGCATCTATGTGAGTATGCAGGTCTTTTTTTAAACAGGAGTCAACATTTATACCTCTGATTCCAGTCAAGCACCTGACAGTTCATTCTAGCCTTCCTCCTTTCCTTGTTGGCAACTTCTTTTTCCAATAGTGAGAAACTGGCTCTGCAATGTATGCTCATGTGTCATTTAATCATGTGGATACATTCTGAGAAACATGTCCTTAGAAGATTTTGTAATTGTGTGAATACCATAGAGTATACTTATGCAAACCTAGATGGTGTCGCCTACTACACACCTAGGCTATACGGTATAGCCTATTGCTCCTAGGCTACAAACCTGTATAGCATATTACTATACTGAATACTGTAGGCAACTGTAATATAATAGTAAGTGTTCGTGTATCTAAACATAGAAAAGGGACCATAAAAATATATTAAAAGATAAAAAATGGTACACTCATATAAGGCACTTACTGTGAATGAATGGAGCTTGCAGAACTGGAAGCTGCTCTAGGTGAGTCAGCGAGTGGTGAGTGAATGTGAAGGCCTAGGACATCGCTGTACACTACTGTAGACTTTATGACACTGTACACTCAGGTTACACTAACCTTATAAAACCATTTTTCTTCAATAATAAATTAATGTTAGCTTACTATAACATTATAAACTTCTAAATTTTTTTTAACTTCACTCTTTTGTAATAACATTTTGCTTAAAACACAAACACATCATGTAGCTGTACAAAAATACTTTCTTTATGTCCTTATTCTATACGCCTTTCTCTATTCTTAAAATGCTTTATTTTTTTACTTTTTAAACTTATTTGTTAAAAAGTAAGACACAAACTAACCTAGTTTGTGTCTAGGCTAAGACACACATTGGCCCATGACTACCCCGGGTCAGGATCATCAATGCCACTGTCTTCCACCCCACATCTCCTCCCACTGGAAGGTCTTCAGGGACAATAACACGCATGGAGATATGATCACCTGTACGAACAATGCCTTTCTGGAATACCTCCTGGAGGACCTGCTTGAAGCTGCTTTATAGTAACCTTTTTTTTAGTAAGTAGGATCACACTCTAAAATAACAATAAAAACTATAGTCTATAAATAAACCATTAATGTCATTTATTATCAATATTGTATACCGTACATAGTTGCATGTGCCATACTTTTCTCTGACTGGCAGCTCGGTAGGTTTGTTTACACCAGCGCCACCACAAACACATGCATCATACATTGTGTTACAACATTAGGACAGCTACGATGTCACTAGGTGATAGGAATTTTTCAGTTCCACTATAATCTCATGGGACCACCATCATACATGTGGTCTGTCATTGACTGAACATTGTTATTTGGCTCATGACCATACATTTCTTCTCTGGTATACAAATAATTTCAAATTTTCTAACCTGGACCCCCGCGAGGATACAGTTATCAGCCAGAGTATGGTGTTGGTGTACAGGTCTTTGTCTTTAGCCTCATAGTCTCCAGTCAAAACACATTTCAAAAGTGTTTTGGCAGGTGATAAATGGTGGTTTTCTGCTTTATCATAGGTAGGGTCACATGGTAGGTGTATGTTTGACTTTCTAAGAAGCTGCCAAACGACTTTCCGAAGTGGCCGTACCTTCTTGCATTTCCACCAGCAGTATGTGAAAATTCCAATTGCTCCGCGTTTTTACCAGCACTTGGTGTTGCCAGATATTTTGGGCAAATTACTTAGCGTTTTTTGCCAACTTTCCTCATCTATAAAATGGAAGGAATAATAGTACCTCCCTTATTCAGTCATATGAGGGTTAGATGAATCAATGTGTGTAAAGCAGTGAGAATAGGTTTGTCAGATCAAATACAGGACACCCAGTTAAACTGGAATTTCAGATAAACAAATCTTTTTAGTATAAACATATCCCATATAATATTTGGGACATACTTATACTGTATTATGGAAGATTTGTTTATCTTAAATTTGAATTTAGCAAATAAAAATACAGAATACTCAAGTTATAATAAATTTGGATTTCAGATAAATAATATTCTTTAGTATAAATGTGCCCTAAGTATTACATGGATGTGTTTGTACTAGAAATTTGTTTGTGATACTCCAGAGGACCCATTAAGGGCTATCTCTTCAGGCCTTAGCTTAGTCTCAAGAGGATGGGAAACGTTTGCCAAATGAATTTCTAAATATCCATGAAGAAGACATAGAAATTCAAAAGTTCTTCTGTAAGCTTGGACTTTATCTCTTGGTGAGGTATTTGTCTTAAGTAAAGTTTGTATTGAAGGTGAATATACATAAAAACATGTGCACAGACCACAAGAGCATAACCGGATCAATTTTCACTAAGTCGACACACCCAGGGATCCAGCCATTACTAACCCCCTCTCCTGACTTGTAGTGCAGCAGACGAGTTTGGAGCTGGCTGGCTTTTAAGCAGATTTAAGATACTGATATTTTTTTCCCCTGAGAATACTTGGGAATTTCCTGAGAAGTTTCCTCTCAAAGTAATTTCCTTGGGGCTTTCTACTTAAAAGTGGGTCATTATCCTTTTGAATAAAATTGGCAAAGGGAGACAAGTCTGAACCAAGGAAAGGGATCTTATAAATGAGGGGGTCTTCCGGCATGCAGGCAGGTGCTTAGTTGACTGGAAGAACCTGTAATTATATTTGCTCATAAGTCTCGTTCAAAGACCAGATAAAAACAGCAAATTCTTCCATAGCATTTACCATGTCCCTGGTGTTCAAAGCACTTTACATTTGTTAACTTCTTTAATACTTACAACGACCCTATGAGGCAGGTGTTATTGTCATCCCCATTTTTCAGATGAGGAAATTGAGGCACGAAGAGGTAAAGGAACTTGCCTAAGAGCTCATGGCCAGCAGGTACAGGGCTGGGATTTGAACCAAGGCAGTTGGACTCTGGTGTTCTTGCTTTTAACAACCACACTGTACAGCCTCACAGATCTGGTGGGATCTCCTGTTACAGCTTTTTCCTTTAAGTTGGAAAGTTAGCTATCATTTTATTTATCTGGGATACATCTCCTTTAACAACTGTTTGGACAAGTAAGTTTTGCCTGTCTTTGTGCATTAGTTGGTAGTGCTGCCATAACAAATTGCCAGACTGGGTGGCTTAAATAACAGAAATCTATTTTCTCACAGTTCTAGAGGCTGGAAGTCCAAGATACAGGTGCTGGCAGGGTTGGTTTCCTCTGAGGGACATAATGGAAGGATCTTTTCCTGGCTTATACATGGCCATTCTCTTGCTGCCTCTTCATATGGTCATATATATACATATTTCAAAGCATCATGTTGTACAGAAGAAATATATACAATTTTTCTCAATTAAAAAATTAAGGCCAGGAGCAATGGCCAGGAATAATGGCCTACACCTGTAATCCCAGCACTTTGGGAAGCCAAGGCAGGAGGACAGCTTGAGCCCAAGAGTTGGAGACCAGCCTGGCCAATATAGTGAGATCCCTTCTCTACAAAAAATTTAAAAATGAGCTGGGTATGATGGTGTGCACCTGTAACTCTAGTTACTTGGGAGGCCAAGGTGGGAGGATCACTTGAGCCCAGGAATTCAAGGCTGCAGTGAGCTATGATGGCACCACTGCATTTCAGCCTGGGTGACAGAGTGAGATCCTGTCTCTAAAAAAAATTTAAAAAAAAAAAGGCAAGTGTATTTTAGCCCTGTGATCCAAAATTTCTAATCATAGGTCAACCTAGAGAAACCCTATGGCATGCACAAGGAAGACTATGGCCACATTGAAGACTGTGGCCGCATTGTACCTAATGATAACTAAGTTGTAGTATATTAGTAGGATGGAAATCTATACAACAGTAAGAAAAAAAGAAAAATTACCTAGACCTAGAAACATATCAGTGAGTAAATTTCAAAAACATACTCTTGATTGGAAAAAGCAAATTGCAGAATAATCTATATACTCTGAGACTGGTCACACAAATTTACAAACTAAAGTTCTTTCAAAAAACAAGCAAACCAAAAAATCTGTACAGTGGTCCTCCCTTATCCATAGTTTTGTTTTCTGTGGTTTCAGTTACTCAAAGTCAACTGTGGTTGGAAAATATTAAATGGAAAATTTCAGAAATCATAGTTTTAAATTGCATGCCATTCTGAGGATTGTGATGAAATCTCTTGCCATAGTGCATTATGTCCTGTCCCACCCAGGACATAAATCCTCCCTTTGTCCAGCATATCCACACTGTCTAGGCCATCCACCTGTAAGTCACTTAGTAGCCATGTTGGTGGTCAGACACCTGTCTCCTGTCATGGTGCTTGTGTTCAAGTAACCTTTATTTAACCTAATAACAGCCCTGAAGTACAAGATTAGTGATGCTAACATATTGCTATCATTGTTCTACTACTAGTTATGGTTAATTTATTTTTGTGTCTAATGTATAAATTAAACTTTATCATACGTATGTATAGGAAAAAACATAGTATGTATAGGGTTTGGTACTATCTGTAGTTTCAGGCATCCACTGGGGGTCTTGAAACGTATCCTCCGAGGATAAGGGAGGACTACTGTGTTAGCCTTCTTGGATTGTCATAACGAAATACTGGGTGACTTAAACAACAGAAATTTATTTTCTCACAGTTCTGAAGGCTGGAGGTTGGTTTCTCCTGAGGCCTCCTTCCTTGGCTTGCAAATAGCCACCTTCTCTCTGTGTCCTTGCATGTTCGTTTGGTTTTTATCTGTGCACGTGCATCCCTGATGTCTCCTATTGAGTACACATTTCCTCCTCTGATAAGGACACAAGTTAGATTAGGCAGGTCTGATGCTAATGGCCTCATTTTAACTTAATCCCTACTTAAAGGCCCTATCTCCAAATATAGTCACATTTTGAGGTACTGGGTATTAGGACTTCAACATAAGAATTTTGGGGGGAAATGACACAGTTTAGTCTTGTATTGTTGTTGAACTTTGCGTTGTTCATTGGCCCCAGTTCGGTGTCTAGGCTCATATTAAGAAGGACTCAGTCAGATGCAGGTGTCTGAGATGGAAAGCGAGTTGGGAGGACATGCCTTCAGTAAACCCAAGAACAGCTGTCCGGACAGGAGGCGGGGTGGTGGGGGAGACGTGCTTCATGACGATCTGAGCCGAGGTCTCCAAACTTACCGGGGAGGGTTGTAGCTAATGGAGCACTGATTTCTCATTGCAGGTGATAAATCTTCCTAATGGCATTTCAAACACATTGTTGTTCTAAATTTAAATATTTTAATATTAATTTATTCTAGTGCCACCTCAAGTGGATAATGAACACCACCATCAGCTGAATTAGAAAAGAAGCATCATAGGCAAATCCTTGAAAATTCTCTACCCTGGGAGTGAATCCAGGGGAGTGAATTCCATCAAAACTCACTTCTTTTATAGTTGGTAATAATGATACTCAAAACCATAATAAGTATAAATGATCGCTAAAATTTTGGCATTGTGAGGAAGGCAAGAGCTTAGCTGGCTACTCCTCTGGGGGCCTGAGTTTTGGCCATCAGTACAGCATAGGAACTATAACGATTACCAAGTGTTTACCATGCATCTGGTACTTTCCAAGTACTTCACACAGATCATTTCATTTAATCCCTCGAACAATCACACAGGCAGGTGCTCTTTATCCTCATTTTATAGATGAGAAAATTGAGATTCCAACACTTAGTGCACAATTAAACTAAATGTTGGAAACAGGGTGTTTCCGGTTTCAGAACCAGGCTCTCAACCACAGCTCTCATGATGGGAGCTTATTTGCACCATCAGAGAGCCTGCTTGTGTTCTCAGACAGTGGGAAGTCGAGCACTTGGTGTGAGCCAAAGTCTGAAAGTGCAGAAGGTGAGTATCTGGGAACAATGAACCGTGACTGAGCTGGGGAAGGTCGGTCCCACGCTGTAGTAGACTTGCCCAGAGAGTTCCGTCAGTGACTGGGAGGAGTGAATGCAAGCACCAGGCACTGCTGCTTTGAAACCGCAACGGAAACCGAAGTGACCCTCTTTGAGCTCAATTCATAGCCAAGCACCCTAAGGTGACACCCATAATGAGAGGTAAGCAATTCCCTCAAGTCCAGAGACGACGTGAGAAATTCAACACAGCTAGCTGTTCAGTATTGTGGAGCTAAAACAGCCTGGAAAGCGACCACACTTTTCAGTTCCCACCTGAATATTGGAACTCCTGTGTCATTTATCAATTTATTGCCCCTCAGCTCCAAATGTACCCTTCAATATATGTTCTGATAAGCAATGAGATTCTTTTAAGAATCTCCTTTAAAGTAAGCAATAAAATAAAAACAGTGTATCTTATTACACACATACATATAATTTAGAAACAAGTGAGCGGAAAGTGTTAAGCTGTTTCAGTAGGGGACACTGAGGGACACTGCAGGAGGGAGAGGCTCTTCTGCTGCCTCAGGGGTGGTGCAGGAGGTGGTGGCGTGGGTGTGAGGACTTCTGGTGGCACCTGCCCCAGTCTCAGGCCCAGAACGTGATCCCTTTGCAGCCTCGGCCTGGCAATAACCTCTCTGCAGCTGTCTCTAAGGAAAACCAGAGGCCCCACCGTCCATGTGCTCTTAAGAGCTTCTGCCCCATTGGCCCGGACGCCCACCGCAAGCCAGGCCTCTGGGCCTGATAGGGGGCTCCCCAACCTGCACTCTGGAAGGCGGCCTCCAATTTACCCCCAACTCCAGACAAGCTCCGCAGCAAACTTCTCTGCCATCTGGTAGGCTGAGCCACACTGCCTTCAACTAGGGGAACCCCGTGAAATTTTCCTTCCTTGAGTAATCTCCCTCAGCCCTAGGGTACCAGGTAGAGTTTCCTTATATCTTATGGTATCTTTTAAAAATTAAAAATTTTTAGAGATGGGGGTCTTGCTATGTTGCTCAGGCTGATCTTGAACTCCTGGCCTCATGGGCTCCTCTTGCCTCGGTCTCCCCAGTAGCTGGGACTATGGGTGCATATCACCAAGCCCAGCCTTATAGTCTTTTAAACTTCTCCTATTTAACAATTGTGCCCAAACTGTTACACGTTCTGTAGGCCACCTGTCTGCACCAAATTATGTTGTTGTGGTGGAAGAAACTGAACTCTTTGTTTTTATTTTCTTTATTTTGCCTTTTATTTTTGGCTTTGAGGGTGGTTTTAGGAGCAAATTCTCTTCAATCTAATCTCAATTCAGGTTTTACAAGGTGTTTATTATTTACTATTCTCCATGAAGGCTCAAAACCACTAGAAAGAACCAAAATGGAAAAATTTGCATACACTACTGAAGAGGAAAATTCAGGCTGTGCTTACTGAGGGTGTAGACATGCAGTGTTAATGAACGTCCTGAAGGCAGGGCCCAGGACATGGGGTAAGGGTGGAAGATGGCCACAGAAGTTGATAGTATGAGTTTCAAAAGAGGGCATTGGTTGAAGAATCCTGGCAGAATAATGGCCTAACATAATACTGAGAATGAGACACAGCCTGGCTCACTTTCTTTGTACCAGAAGAATTTATGGAAACTCATAAACAGAGAAAATACAGAAGTAATTTACTATATTTGTAATTTTTGCCATGTTTTGCTGTTCTGGCTAAAATGGACATTTTCGTAAGTAGGAAATTCAGCAGACATCATCATTCAGGTCTCATTGTCATGGTACCCAAGACATAACCTGTGGCATTTTGCCAGCATAACAGAATCAAGTTTTAAAGTGACTCCTTTAAAAGTTGACACTAAAAACTTGAAGCTACGTTCAAAATACAGTAAAGAAAGCTAATGAGTTTCTGTGTCTTTCAGATGACCCTATCTTCATCTTCAGCCAGTTACAAAATTACAGAAGTTTACAGAATAAATGGGGAACAGCCCCCCAGCTTGAAAGCTGAGGCTTGTCCTTCAGTAGAATCATAAGGTTGAATCAAGGCTGTGCCTGTGCTCTGGAGGTGAAGTGATGTTTATGACACCGATTAAAGTGTACTTCAGAGCAAATAGCATGAGGCGCGTCAAACGAGAGACCCCTGCATCCACAGGTGTGATGCACCCAGAGCCACTGCTGTTGGACAATAGGGTGGGCCAAAGTCAGCTGCTAGAGGTTTCCTTTTTTCTTTAATTTGTTGGGTTTTGTTCCATTTTTGGCTTTAAGGGTGGTTTTAGGAACAAATTCTCTTTAATCTCTATTTAGGTTGTATAAGATGTTTATTATTTATTAACAAGGAGAGGCTTCAGTGTCTATAAATTAGGATGTTTCCAAAAGGAAAATCTCAGCATATCATACCCTACTTTAAAACATCTTTGCCTACGCATTCCCTACAGGATAGAAGTGGAAACTCCTTAGCATGACATACGATGCCCTCCACAGTCTAGTCTTTGGCTGCCTTTCTAACTCCTGCCATTACAGCTGGGTCCTTTATATCCTAGAAAAATCAAAGTCCTGTAGTCCCACTTCCATGCATTTTCTGGCTTGTATGCCTTTGCTTATGTTGTATGCTCGTCTGAAATGTTTTCTCTCTATCTTGGCTATGGCCTTCCCAGTGGCGTGCTGGTAAAGGTTTAATAACAGCTCTCCAGGAGGAAAAAGCTTGATTTGTAGGGTTTGCTGATTTCCAATGCTTGCTGATTTCAAGATACAAATCTGGTCATTGAATGCAGAGTTGGGAAGAAATGTACATAATTGGCTCTCATGAGCCGATGTGAGTGGCTTCAGCCCACCCTTGATTCCACCTCTCCTCTAAAATTCCACTCAGGTACCAGGAAGGTACTTCTCCAGGAAGCCTCCCCTGATTACAGCCTTCTCTGGCCCCAAGACTCAGCTGGGTTCTCCCATGACGTCCTGTGCATTTCTGTATCATTGCACGTTAGTACATTAACTTGTACATTTCTATTTCTCCCTCTGTTTCTTCCTCAGACTCAGCTCTGTGAAGACAGGGATCACATGTTTTCCTCTGTGATTTTGGCACCCGGCCTAGTGCCTGGAACATAGTTGTCACCTGATACATAGTTCTTGAATGAATAAATGGGGCTCCCCATTGCCAAAATGTCATTTTTTTCCCTCCTTCATCTGGATTATATTGTCTAACATTCTTAAAGTAAACTTTATCCAAACAACCTATTGGAATGGCTCTTCTGGACTTGGTATAAATCGAGCTGATGAACAATTGGCTGGGCGAGTTTGGCTGGAATGGGAAATGGCCGGAGAGCTGGTTTCTTGGGCTGGTTCTTTGGGACGCAGAAGCCCCAGATTTCAGTGTAGAACACCACCAATAATTACAATGCTTTTTAACCTCCTCTGTTTTCATTTTCTAATACCATGTCATTATGTGGGCAGGTAAGGACCTTGCAGTTGACCTTGCACTTTTTTCCTAAATCTGAGTTTTACGAGGCTTAAAGGCTCGTTAGTTCTCCATACTTGACCCAAGTCCTTCCAGCAACTGCTGGTTATACCCACATGGAAAGTGTGACTTATCAAGACATGCTGGGATTAGCAGTATACATGTGAAGAAAACTCATATTTGAAAATAACTATTACTTCAATACAATCACTGTTGATTTTTAAGCAGGATGGTCTCCCTTGGAAACTGAGGAAGACAATCTGATTCTAATAGAAATTTCCGTAATCAGTCCAAACCATGACTCTTTTCCTTATCTTCACAAATCTTTGACTTGTGAAAGGAGGTCAAATATTTAAATGGGTTAGGATGACTCTTAAAATATTTATTTGCCTTCTTAGGCAAGTGTGCAGATCAATTCCCAAAGATTATTTTATTCCCATTTTATAAGCATGTCACTATGACTCTATGGTCATTGAAATTTATCCTAAGAGAGACAGCATATTGGAAGATACAGTGTTGTGATCTTCTCTCTCTGAATATGTGAAAAGCAATATAGGCCAACCACATTTTGGGCAAAGATACTTGCAATAGACACATCTGATAAAGGACTCACATCCCACATATATAAAACACTACTACAAATCATTAAGACAACTCAATAAAAAATGGGCAACAGACTTGAACAGGTTCTTTTCTAAAGAAGATAAGCATATGAAAAACTGCTCACCATCTTTACATATCAAGGAAATGCTAAATAAAATCACAATGAAATACTATTTCATATTCACCAGAATGTCTAAAATTAGAAAAGCTGACAATATAAAGTATTGGCAAGCACACGAAGCAACTGGCATTCTCGTTCATTACTTGTGAGATTGTAAATTGGTACAACCCTTTGGAAAACTGGTGAAATCCACTAAAGCTAAATTTGCAACACTCTGTGTCCAGGCAGTTCTATTTCTACATAGATACCTGTGCCAGTTATTGATTTATTGTCTCTTAGCAACAAAGTGACACTTTTTGACTGCTCTGTGAAGATGAATCTAGGCCTTTAAATATGTTTTCCTTTGCCAGCTGGTACTGAAGCTTGGTCAGTAGAGGCTGCTGACAGACACTGCAGGAGGAGTTTTGCTTCCTGGTTCCAGAGGGCTCACTTCTGAGGCTCCCGCAATGCGCTCCTCCAGCATCCAGCTCCTTCGGTGCTTGTGGCTTTCTCCACTTCTCAGCTCCCGCAGCGCATGGCAACCCCTTCGGTCATTTTGTAGCAAGTGCCTCAGGTATGACAGTGCCCTGTGAACAGTTGTCTCTGACACCCTAGATAATGGATTTTCAGCAACTTCCAGAGGGTATATTTCCAGAAGGTTCCACCAATGCACTATAGTGACTTCTTCGCTACTCAGTGAGTGACAGCCATGCCCTCTCCAATAAGATCTGTGTCTTAGTCTTGAGGCAGGGGTGGGAGGTAGGTCCTCCTTGATTGTTCTGTCTCATCCCTGGGGTTAGTAACTACTTCTCGTATATACTTTTTCTGCATTGCTTAGATGTCTCTTTCCTTCCTATTAGTCAATCTCTTGTTACTCTTGTTAGAAACATCCTTCATATTAAACTTTTCCTATTCAGATTATGTGGTTTTGCTCTTCAGATTAGACTAAAAGAATACCTAAGAAAAAATACATATATACGCCCACCAAAAGACAAGCTCGTAGAAGCTTCATGCATGATATATTCCCAAAGTGGAAACTACCCAAATGTTCATCCATGGCAGAATGGATGGATAAGTTGTTGTATATTCATACAATGGAAGACCCAGCAATGAAAAGGAGGAGCTACCTGTGGATGAATCTCATAGACAGTATTGGGTGAAAGAAGTCAGATGCAGAAGATTATATGCTATAAGGTTTCATTTGTGTGAAGCCCAAGAAGAGACAAATCTATGACCATAGAAGTCAGAATAATGGTTACATCTAGGGTCAGGGATGTATATCGACTAAGAAGGGAAACAAGGGATCTTTTGGGGATATTTAACATTACGTTTTTATCAAAGCTTGTTACATAGGCATATATTTATGTAAAAAGTCATCAATTTTTGTACTTTGTGTACCCTAATTTAAAAAAATACAGTAAATGGTCATAGGAAAGAGCTGTGTAGACAATATCTCCCCAACAAGTTTCCTTGGCCCTTCCATCTCCACAACATGAACATGGTATTTTATGACCTCCCCCTGAGGCCAATGGCTATAAATATGGTCTGAGGCCTCTGCAGGGTTCAGGGTTGGAAGCTGAGGGAGGTGATGAGAAACCTAGTGATTGTCTCAGGGACACAGCCAGGTGTGGAAATGGAAACACCTCAGCCTTCTATTCCCAGCCAGAGCACTTTCTGCACATCATGTGGCCTCTCAGAAGTCTGCCTTCTAAAGACGTTTGAGACGGGTAACGGGGTGTTTTATAGAATATGGCAGAAAGTTTCATACGAGTAAAGCCAGCAGAGAACGGTTTTGAAATAAAATCCTGTCGCAGTTGGTTGGCACTGACACGAAATTTTTTTTTTTATATAATGTCTTCCTGACTGCGGTGATAAAGACTGCAGGGGAGTTGGTGAAAGGCAAACTTGTGCCAATTTGGTGGCTGCATGAAATCATTTCACTTCAAAACAGAGCAGAAATAAGAGAAGTCAAAATAGTTTATCCCCTGCTCCCTGCCTTCCTACTCTTCTTGGGCAGGGCTCAAAGGAGGACAAGCTCAGCAATAAAGCAATAAAGCAATAGAGCAGTAGAGCAATCTCCAAGGACTGGGCTGGAGTGAGCCACTGCCACGAAGACAGATAAATGATTCTCACCTCCAGAATCCTGGTTGCACCTCCTGAACATGTGAGAAAAAGGACTCCCTGTGCACGCACATAAAAACACAGTTAAGATTTTTGTGAGCTTGGGTAAGATTCTCAGCCCTGGGCACCCCTGCAAGGAATCATTTAGTTCCTAGTTACTCTGTATTTTTTGCACTGAGACTGAAGGAGTTAGCTCAGGATCCAATACAGACTCTATCAATCTATTGATTTGGGGACAGGGTAGAGTAAAAGTTATTTATCCTCTCTCTGGACTCATGTAATGTTTGTTGCAGTTAATTTATTGCCTTGCTGTTCCAAATCCCCCTCTTTTGTTCAGTCTGGCTTTAGGATCCTGGAGCGGGACTCTGCAACTTAACATTTCTCCTTCGACAGCAGGGTCAGTGTTGGGCTCTGCCAATAGAGGGCGCTTCAGGGAGCCTGCAAAGCTGAAAAGGAAGGAAGGGACACTTTTTCTTTCCCTGTGCTATTTCCCACACAGTCGTGAGCAAATTGAGAGGCAGAGGGTCCCAGCAGTGCTCATCTCAGTGCTGACGGCGTGCTGCGTTGAGCGTAGCGCCCTCCGGTCCTGGAGCCACGACCTCTCTCCAGGGGTCTGCATCGCAGCCTTGCTGGACCCTCTAAATCTTCTTTCTTTCCTTACTTTTCCTTCAGCCTTGAGAGCGGTAGCTACTTTCTGCAGTTTCTACCTCTATTACACCTTACAGTTCTCTTACGCCTTTTAGTAGTTAATCATCCTTTGTCTAGTTAGCAATTCTTGACGCTAGATTTCCCCTGTTCACGTTGCTAATGGGGCTTCTCTCTTCATGGGTCCCTACCAGGTACAACACTTAATGCGCCTGACGTGTGCTGTGGTTGCTCGTTCACATGTCCCATTGCTCCTCACGGACCCTCTGTGTTTTGGCTCCTAGGGAAGCGGGTCAGGGTATGCTAGGTTGGATATATTTCAGGGAATTAATTTCCAGATCCCAGACTTCCCACATGTACACCTTCCTAATAAGATCAGCCTGTGAACAAGCCTGCAGGGAGATATCATGAGAAAGCTTCCTTTCCCAGCTTGCCTTCTACATTCAAAAAGAAAGGCAAACCTCTCCTGATTCTATGCTGCATTATCTAAAGTTGTCATATATTTATGTTCTGATCGTTTTCATAATTTTAATAACTCAATCCAGAAAAAAATTTTAACATCTTAAGCCTTGATCTTACAGAAAATTTTAGAAATTTCATTTATATTATTGCTACATAGAATTATGATAGCATGACTAATAAATTTCTAAGCATGAAATATTTAAAATGGGGTAATATTGGGGAAATGAGTTACAAGTTCAAAGAAAAAAGCTCTCACTATTAAAAAGTTGTTAATATATTTTCAAATTTTGGATGATAAAAATGAAATTGCTACCTACATTCCTTTGGACAATGGTAATATATAATTGGTATCCATATTCCTTTGGCAATATATAAAAGCATGCATTAAGTCTTTTATTGTGTAAATTGTCAATGTTGACTCTGTGCCAGAATTATATTCTTTGCAACTATTTAAACACAGGAAGAGAGATTTTAAATCTCATCTTTAAAAAGTTCAAGGGAATAGGTAGTTCTCTAAAATTGTTTTAGGAGACATGTGAGTAAACAAAGTTGCCTCACTTATGATAAACCATGAGTGAATGAAGACTGGATGGATGAATGAATAAGCAATCAACAACTGAAAGCAAGAAAACCCTTCTAGGATAAATGAAAACAGCCTCTGTTTCCCTGCTTGGGTTCAGTTTCTTAGCTCCTCCTCCTCTTGGGAAAATATGCATGTGGACAATAGCAGACACCAGGATGTCCTTGACATGAGGCCCAGGTCAGGAGCCAGTCAGCCCAAGCCTCTCCTCTGTTTTTATTTCAGAATGGCCTATGGCCGAATGAATGCCTTAGAATTCATTTCCCCAAAGCCTGTGTCTTGTCTTCATTTTCTTATCTATAAAATGGATATAGAAATGCAAAGTCAGTGACACTGGAATATTTATTTTACCTTTTGGGGGAAACAACTGCGGTGTAGTAGAACAACACTAGATCTGGATCCTGAAGACCTGAGTTGAGGCATGAATTTTGCTGCTGACTGGTTGCATGATGTTCATCCAATGCCTTCATGTCTCTCCACCTCAATTTCTCGTCTGTATAAAGGGGGTGGTGATCACTGTGAGCCTTAGATGAGATCATGCCTGTAAATATCCTTTGCAACTGGCAGGTCCTCAGTAAATGTTTGCCGAAGTACTAGTTGGCAATGTGCCTTGGGTATATCTATCTTCCTCTCCCCTGAGGGCCTCTGGTTACTGTACTACAGGTTAAACTAGTTGGCTTCTATGACTGCAAACCACCACAGGTCTTGATCACATAAACGACCTTGCTAAACTAAACATCCTTCCATCCCAATGAAAGTATGTGGAACATTCGATTGTTGCACATGGATGAGTTCCCACTTCACTCCTATGAATATGATTTATGTAAACTCTACAAATAAAATGTTTGTGGACATTTCATCTTTGGGATCTACTGAAGCAGTCATTGTCAAGTATTTATTGTCAACAAAACCGTTATGTATCATATAAAATATAAAACACAGGCAACATAGCTTCATGCCAAAGTGGTTACTGAATCTGCTCTCTTGTAAGTGTAGAGTACTGATTGATCACCCAACCGAGTTATAAGGTGACTAGTACACATGTACCCATGAAGCGACCTCTTTACACCAATCAATGACAGGCCTTTGTCATCAAACCATGGTGGAAGTTGGCCTGGAATTTTATAAGCCATGGCCATCAATTGAAGTGAAATGCTTGTATAAAGTGCCTAATAATAAGGTTTTTGCCCATGACTGAGGCATCACTGAATAGAAGAAAAAGTGACTCCAGTTGCATTTTCAGAGGCTATGCTAAATTAGAGCTGCTCCTAACTCTAAGACCACCAGATTTCTTTAAAATCAAGATTGCTCACTGAGCCCTTCATGCATTTACCCTAAAAGGAGAGATGAATTTTAAAATGAGTCCTTTGATACTCTCTGAAGAGTAAACCCTCAAGCTATGTTCCTATAAAGATTAGGAATCTCATTCCAGGCCCCAATTAAACTAAAGGAAATAATGATTATAGAAAGACTGCAAAGGAAAATCAGAGTTCTATCACGTGCTGGATGCTGGCTAAGTGTCGTCCCAGATGCTATCTCGTTGTTGCTGAGAGCACCGCTGCGGGGCAGGCAGCGTTGCTTCCACTTCACAGGTGAAAACACTGAGTTCGCGGGAGGTTCCACTTGGGGCCCAGACTTGAGTCCTTGTCCATCTGAAACAAAGCCCACATTCTTTCCTTTTCACCTTACTTATTCTAACCCTGGCTCCAGAAGGGGTGTGCTCAGAAAAATAGGGGCTATGGAGATGACACTGGCATTTACATTCCAATGGAAGGATGTGGAGCAGCGGTTCTGAATCTTGGCTGCAAATTGGAACCAGCACCAGTTGCGACACCAGCAGGGTTTGCACTCCTTGCTTGTGAAGAAATCTCTCAGGGCGGTGCTTGTCAACCTACAGTGGGCTTCAGAACCACCTTGAGGTTTGTTAAAATAGGCTGTCAGACCCTGACCCCAAAGTTTCTGTACATCTGGAGTTAGCCTAAGAATCTTCATTTCTGACACATTTCCTGGTGCTGCTGTGGCTGCTGGTTGGGCATCTCACTTTGTGGACCACTGTCACAGGAAATTGTTTCTCAAAGTGCAGCCCTGCCCCAGAGTGTCCAGGTTGGAATGACTTAAGGACTCAGACACAGGTCCCTGGCTCATGTCTACATGATCAGACCAGAGTGGGGTGGGGGGAGGTTCAGGGATCTGGCTCTTAAGTGTTCCAGGCAATTCTTCTGCTTGCTGAAGCGTGAGAACTGCCGTCCAATGGGTCTTTAAGTTCCCTCCTCTCATACACAGCCTGGCTTTTACATACCGTCTCATTTTGAATGACAGCCGCACAGCAGAGCTCCACTTACAATTGACCATTGGCTGCTGTCGTGACTTGCTTCTGGTTACATAAAATGCCCGTAAGGGATCTCTTGGCCCATGCGTCATAAATAAAGCAAAGCAAAGAGAAGGAAATATTTATTCATTGATTTTTTTTTTTTTAACTCTCCAGTTATCAAGTTTCTGACTAATCAGGGGCAAAGAGGCCTGACTACTTAGCGGTGGTTTCAGGCTTCCCCAAACGAGATCGGAGGAGAAAAGCATTCTATAAAAGAACTTATCCCCCTTCCTCTTTGCCTCTTCTGCCTCTTTTTACCCTCAGCTATTCAGCTTCATCAACTCTTGTGAAAATAAAGCTCAGACTCTGAGTTTAAAGGGGCTTGGCGGCTCGGTGTCCTGTTCCTGCAGCTGGGAAGCGACATCACCGCCGCGGCTTCCTCAGAGCTGGAAAAGGTCAACGGAAAGCGCCATTCAAAGGCTGAAGGCGGGAAGCCAGGCCCAGGCTCGGATGTGCCCTGAAGAGGTGCAGGTGCTTCCCGCAGGCCCCCACCCCTCAGCTGTGGGCTCCCAAGTGAAGCCAGCCGCCAAGAAGGGTATTTATAGCTGCCTTCACTGGCCGGTGTCCACCTGGTTCTCACAAGGCGGCCTGTGGATCCCAGCGTGACTGGCTGAGGCTTGGAGGGCCCAGCTGTCCTCCCTGAAGAGTGGCAGATACGAGTGCCCTTGACCTGAAGTTACAAATACAATGGAGTCTCAAATGAGGAAGAAAGGAAGGTCACATGAAAAGATTTCCCACTGTTCTTCCATGATTCCAAATCTGCCGTTTGCCCAAGAGGACTCCACCACGGGAGGACCTGTGCTGCCATCTGCAAAACTGACTTGTAATCATGCTGCTTGTAACGAATGTGGAAAAGTCTGGCAGCTCCCAGTGCCAGCCCTGCGCAGAGGCCCTCAAACTGAAACCAGCTTCGCTGTCCAAATTCTTAAGGCAAACGTGTCAGCAGAACCAATGGCCCTTTTTTCTTTCTCATCCTCTCATTTAGGTCTTTGGGTTACAGAAGACGGCTGATCTAACAGCTCTCTGTGGCCACCTCTTGCCACGTGGACAGCCCCAGAGTTCACTCAGGTGACAGGAAATGCACACCTTGTGGGGGTCTCCAACTGTTGATTTATGGGAGGGGCCCCAGTGTCCCCACCCTCACAAAAAAGAGTACTGGGTAGCCCATGAAGTACCTTGTCAGGATTTAAAGGGGTATGTTCTGTATGGAGCACAGCTCGTCAGCTGAAAGTTTCTAGGTGAAATCGTTGAATCTCCAGGGGAAAACCAACAAAACAGCAAGTGTTCCGGAAAGGGTTTCACTTCCTAACTGGCAGCGAGCCCGAGATCAAAACCTGTTGCTCAGAGTCACAGATGAAATTCCTGTGAGAGGCACAATCCATCCTATTGTTCCGTCTGAGGCCCTTGCTTCTCCCAAGATTGCCAGGAGTGGCCAAAGCAGAGGCTCCTCCCTGGCTGATAGGACATTTTCTCGATGGCTGTGACCAGTGTGTCTACAAAAAGTCCATGACCCCTGGAATCCTCATGATGGGTGCAATGGCAGAAAACCCCTTCCCGAAAGCAGAAGGGAATTTATATTTTATTTTTCCTTTTTTTTTTTTTAATGGGGAAATAGGCAAAAGTGGAAGGACATGTGGTTAGAGGTGATTGAACTCTGCATAACGGCTAGAGCTAGGCAAGCAAGAACACTAGCACCAACCCTTGTCATGCGCTTCGAGCTGCCTTGCACAGGGCTGTGTGCTTTTGTGGTCATCTCATGTAATCCTCACCATAGTCCAATAAGGGAGGTGCAGCTATGTGCCCTCCTTTATGGCAGAGGAAACTGAGGCCTAGAGAAGTTAAGGGACTTGCTCTTTGTCATAGGATCAGGATGGTAGGTTGGGGTTCAAATCCACTGTCTCCCCAAGTCTCTATCCTCTGACCACAGTCCCAAGCATGACTCTGCTGTGGCAGAGACAGGCCCCCTGGCTCCGCGGCTGGTCTCATCCAAGAGCTCCTCAGTCTCCAGCTTCCTTGCATCGTCCAGGTGTGGGGAAACAGGGGGAGTGGGACTCAGCACCCTACAAGAGTCAGTTTACAGGGACAGCCTCTCGGGCTGGCTCTGGACCCTGCGGTGGCCTCCCTTGTCCCACTCCTGCAGACTTCAACACAGCCCTGAGCTGGACTTCTTCTCTGGTCTGCAGTTTAACTGGGTGACTTCCGTGGCATTTACGTAGATCAAGTTCCTGGTGGCTCCAGCCAAGTGGAAGTGTTTTGCCTGGCTCTTAGGTGTGGTTGTGGTGGTGGTGGGGAGCTGAAAGCAGAAAAGGTAGCTGGCAAACGCCAACCCATGGGAGCTGCCATGGGAATTAGCAATGCTGTGCTGTCGTCTTGTCATAGATGTGCTGTTGCCCTTCTCCAGGGGTTGCTGGTGGCGGGAACTGAATATGTGCAGTGTGGAAGGACACAGCGGGGCAGAAGTTAGGTTGCTTAGAATTGAAGATCCTTGTAGTCTGGTGGGATGATCACTTTGTACATTTTTTGGTTAGATAGGATATATTGCTTTAAGTTTCAGCCACATTCAGAGAGAGATTTTCCTCTCCGGACTCCTCATGGGCTTTCAATTTCTAAGTTGCCTAGACAGGATTTTCATTTATATCTTCCTTGTTTACTGTTGTATCCCCAAAAGGCAGCCCCTTCCTAGCATACGGTGGGTGTTTACTTAATACTTACTGAAGTGATTGAGTAAATGAATGCCTAATTGAATAAGTGAATCAATCAACCCTTAGTCTTCAGTTCTCAATTCCAGAACATATTGGAGAACATGACACTAGGATTTTCTCTGGGTCTTTAAAAAGCAACGTCACTTTCCGAGTTGTGTGAAGTATGTCGGTTTGAGTTCTGCAAGAAGTCAATGCTGGAATAGAATTGAAAAGTGCAGGTTTATTGGGGGAAACACCTAGGAAAGATCAAGAAGGAAGGAGCAGGATCAGGAAAGGAAGATCACCATGCAGATCTGACTCTGCTGAAAGAAAGGCCAGTGTGAGCAGGCTGGGAAGAGGGGGCCCTGGGTATGGAGCCTTTAGCAGGTGTGGCTGCTGGGGAAGAAGGTAGGGGTGAGCTGGGTGCAACAATGCTTATGGCTTTCCTTCTCCAAGCAATGTCTTCTCATTCTTGTGCCTCCTGGGGTGGGGAGGGCAACCGTGTCTGCATCACCCTATACCTTATTTCTTGCCCGGAACCCTGCTGAGTCCTCCTCCTTGTCCTGGAGACAACACCCTGGCCCTCTCTCAGCCTTGCCTCACTTTCTCTTTCCAGATGTCTCAAACTCAACACGCCCAGCCTCACTGGAATATATTCCTTCCCCTGACAATTTTCCTTCTAAGATTCCAGGTCTGTCAAACCCGCATGGCCATGCAGCTGAGAATCTAGCATTCCTCCCCACCTCCCCCTGGTTCCTCTGCCTCCGCTGACCATCCCCACCTCCAACCCCAACATCTGGGAAAGGGCTCTCCCAGACTTGACTCCTGTCCTTCAGGCCTGATAGGACGGGCACATAACATCCTGTTTTAGCCAGAGAGAGTGTCCAGTTATCACTGTCTGAGTAAACAGCCCAAATGAGCAGGCCTCTGTTATTGGCAGGGGGAACACACATGTGTTTTCTTGACTCTGCGTCCGGCAGTGGGTGTGATGTATAAATAATCATGTTTACTTAAGGTAAGTCACTTTCCCTCGGAAAGCGATGGTTCCCACTCGGAACCTTTCAATCCTGGGGTGTGAATACGAAGCTGTGTGGTAGGCACTTCTTCTCTCTGTGATATTTTTACCCATCACAGTTGCAATGAATACATTGCCCTCTTCCTATTTATTCATTTGGTTTTGGTTTTTATTCATTCCACAAACATTTACTGAGCATATTTACCCAGAGAAAGCCTCAAAGAGAGTGGTTAGGAGCATGGACTCTGCAGTCAAACTGCCTGGGCTTGAATCCCAACTTGGCCATGGTCTAGGATGTAGGACGGTTAGTTGTATTACAGAACCTCTTCTGCACCTGTGTGTTCTCATCTGTAAATAGGGATAATTAGAATGTCCATTTCAGAGGTAAATGAGGATTAAAATATTTAAACAGTACCTGGCACATGGTAAGGACAAAAAAAAAAGATATAAAATCAATAATCTCAAATCCTTGCTCTCCCAGTCAGGTGGGAAAAAATGGTGCATGAATAATCATGACATCAGCTGGCGTGACCTATGGCTGGGGTAAACCCAAAACTTATGCAACTTGGGACATTTCTGAGATAGGAAGGGGGTACTAAATTAACAAAAACTACATAGTTTTTGAAATTATGTATTGACTAACAAATTAGTTTCAACATAGTGGTAAAATTATAAATAGTTTTGTTAAAAATGAATATGAAAATAAAACTCTTTTTAAAGACAGAAAATAACATTGTTCCTATACATACAGCAACATTTTTAAATGAACAATTTTAAATAGATTAAGAAAATATAGGCAGAAATAATTGTTATTGGTACCCAGTCACATACTGTAATCAGCTTCTTAGTCATATTTGACTCTAATGCAGTAAGTCATTGGCATTTTTGAAGAATATATTTCAATGTGTTTTGTTTTTTATTTTTTAAATTGCCTGCCATATCATTTACAGTTGCATTTTATGATTAATAAATGTGAACCTTTCTCTATGGTCCAAAATATTTTTAATTGAGAAAATTCTCTACAGGTGCTGAATTATTTAGTAAACTCAGAGATAATGCAGCTAAATGAAAGCTGTTCTCAATTTTAATGTTTTTATATTGAATTGTGTTAATATGTCAGCCCAAATAACTTTACAAAGTATGTCTTTTGCCCCTATTCATCTTTATTCAACAAATATTTTTACAAGGCACAGCTTGTCAAATAATTTCTCTCTATTTACGATGATTCTTTTGAATCTTTCGCCAAAGTTAAACGTTGTAAAATTGCAGGCCTTTTTAATTATAGGAACTTCATCAAAAGATCCTCCCCACAAGTCAAGGTAGTCTATACCTCTGAGTTCCCACAGTTTGATTTGTTCATTTCTTCCCGTGTTTTGGTAGAGACAATTTCATGTGTCCCTGTGTAAGCTTGTTTTAGATAATTACAATTCATAAAGAGCTTCGAAACCTGAAATGTTTTTGTACTCCATTTATTGAATAATTTATTAAAATAGTCCAACTAATTTTCATCAAAATGCAACCAACATTCAAGGAATTATTCCAAAGGAATTCAGTAGTATTCTAGGACATGTAGATTGATTTACAAAGTAGCTATTCAAAGGCTCAAACGTTTTTAAAATCAGATTGCTGATGAATGACAGAGAAAGAAAATGTGTACTACCAAGCTGAAGTTTTTGTTGTTATTGTTGATGCATGGAGGGTTTTTGTTTTATTGGTGGTGTTTTTTTTAATTGGGGAAGAGGACGGTTGGATATTTCATAAGCTGTCACGAGAATTTTGTACTTTAGTTACCTTGTTTGTACACAGAATATTTGAAATTTTTGATGATGACAGTTTCTATTTCCTTCCATGGAATATCACAGTGGTTTGGACACAATTATGAATTTATGTGCTCCACAACCATTTCCAAGTACATTCTGCTCTGTAGCTTTCTTAATTTAGTAAGAACATTATTTCTCCATCAATGTGTGCTCCCCCAAAATTTGTACTCCTATTATTGCTGCAAAAACACAACTTATCTTCACTGTTGAACTTTTGAACTGAATTTATAGCAGCATTCCCAACAATGTCAGATGTTTTACCTGAGAATAAATTTCCAAAAATTTTACTTTGATTTCATGGATTATATGAAAAAAAAAATCAAACCGTCACTGGAATTAACTAATTTTCTATTTGAGATATCTGAAGATTCCAATATAAAAAGGGGCTTCGTGCAACTGCTGGGCAGCTGTTCTTTTGCTAATGTAGCCAGCACATGTATTGCTATCAGCTCCTGTTTTTTATGTATAGACTCGGAATAGAAACAGGCAAAATTAATTTAGAAGAATTGTTTGATCTAAATGCAAAGTCCTACTTCACATGGTGATATGTAAACACCTTCTGCAGATGCACATGTGAAATTGTTGTTTGAGGGCCCAGCCTTCTTAAAACAGTTCTAATGTTTGAAGTAGAAGTTAGTGCTTCTTCAGTAGATTTGTGTCTGGTTTTCATGTGGTCAGTGATGTCACCAGGACCCCCAATGGTAGATAGTAAATGTCATCAAATACTTTGTACAAGTTATGTATTTTTCTTGATACATGGAAATTCAGTACTTAGTTTTTCATTTAACATACACCTTTTTTTGGTCTTTATTCAATTGGTGCTGAAAACATTTATTGCCAAATGAAAAGTATTGCCAAATAGTAAAATAAATGGTTGAAATTTTATCCCATATTACAAATGAAAAACCTCTAGAGCAAGAGTATTCAGATTACTTATTCTACACTTTATTGCAGGCTTCTCAGTCTCCAATTGCCATATATTTTACACAGATACCACACGTATAATTTCCTTTATTTTCCAGACTACACTGATTAGAGGCCTGGTAGCTTTGTGCATCTTTCAGCCACTACACTGGCCCAGCCACAACTAGCCGGCACACCAAATTTCTAGCAGGAGCAGCAGTATGGAGTCCATCTTCCACCACCTTCCAAGATCAGAGGAGTTATACATACTTCATTTTATCAGCAGGAAGTCCTCGAAAGGAAGATGTTAGTTATCACGTATTCCAAATTTCATCTAGAAAAGCTTAGTAAAAGAGACAAGTTACTGACGATTGTCTTTCATATTTAAGTGTGCATTAAAATGGGAACCTTGCTTACTGCTGACGCATCTTACATGTTTGCAGACCAGACCATGGTAGAAGCTGGAAGTACAAAGTGGACATCTACCAAACTGACTCCAACTTATTTTAATGCAATCATCACTAACAGTATTTTATAGAAAAATAAAACATCTGGGACAAGTGCTAAAAACTGCATGGGACACCACCCATAAACTGGAAGTGTTTCAGAACAGGGTGTATGATTTGCTGGCTGTGACAGAGGTCAGCATGCTGTTCCTTGGGAAGGGCACCCAAAAGCAGGGTAGATTTCTTAGGACAGGAAACACCTGAGCAGAACCTTAAAAGATGGGTTGAAAATTGTCAGGTAAAGTAAAAATTTTCTGCACTGCAGAAGAAACAAAATTAAAAATCAACCTATGAAATGGGAGAAATTATTTGCAAACCATATATCTGATAAAGGGTTAACATCCAAAATATATAGGGAACACCTACAACTCAGTAACAAAATAACAATCCAATTAAAAAATGAGGAAAGAAAATGATCCAGGGGTGGGGAACCTGTGGCCTCAAGGCCACATACGGCCTTCCAAATACTTAAGTATGACCTTTTGACTGAATCCAAATTTTTCAGAACAAATTTGATTCCAAAAAAGACATACAAATGATCTTATGTTAAGATCTTTTTGTGTTCTTATCACACAAAAAATAGTATATAAAAAGGGCAAGAGAAAATTTTGAAAGTGAGGAATAAGTTTATGGCATAGATTATGGTCATGGTTTCACTGTTGTATACTTATCTCCAAACTCACCAAGTTGAATACATTGCATATGCACAGCTTTTTGAATGTCAAAACCTCGATATAGTAATTTTTAAGTATAATAAGCAGTAAACAAAAATTAGATTACTCTGTGTAAGCCTTTTATTTAGCTAATTCTCACAGAGACCCTATGGATGGATAATATTATTACTCTCATTTTACATAGCAGGAAACCAAGGCTTAGAGAGGTTAAGAAATTTGCCTAAGATCACCCACCTAGGAATTGGTGAGGCTGAAATTCAAACACAGGTCTGCGAAGCTAGAGGCTGCACAGCCCAGGTAGGTCCACTAGCCTGTGTTCTGCCTGTGCAGTGGCTCAGCGTGAGAGATGGCAGGCACATTGGGAAACTGCAAGTCATTCTGGCAAAAGCAGGATCCAGTAAAGGATGCTGCTGCAGGTAGGTGGAGGCCAGGTTGGGAAGGGCTTGGGATGACAGGATAACCAGAATTGAGTCTTAAGATTTGCAGAGAGCCTGTCTCACACCTGCTGTTCTCATGAAGTGCTCCCAGGTAAGAGCAGCCTGCATGCACCTCTCTCACTACCTCTGAACTCAAGGTGCGTATTGTTTACAAGCACAATTTAGTGCTTTATGGGATACTGTCTCGTATAGGCTCCTCATTCTACCTGTGTGCATTTGGTCTCTCAAGCAAAATTTTAAGCTTCTTTAAGGCAGAGACTGATGTTACAATAGATTTCTTAAGACCCCTTCCCTCGGTGCTGAGCATATAGGAAATGTTCAGAAAAACATTTGCTGATGGAAGGAAGGTTGTCAATAATGGCTTTTGAATTGGATTCAGATTTTTTAATTATCTCAAGTGTTTAAAACTTGGACTTGCATTTGAACTTGCTTTAATTTTCCTTTTTGACACTTATCAGCCTTGTGTTGTTCCTCCAGCTTTGCCCTGTGGTTGGTTTGTGCCTGGTGCTTCCATTTTAGCTGTGTGCATTATGGTTGCAGGTCCCACCTCCTTTCCTGCTGTATCCAAGTAACAGTCTCATTTTCTTTCAGACACTCAAGGCTGAGTGGGTCCAGGTGTGCAGGCAGGTGGCTCTTTCTTCAATGCCTCATTGGCCATTCCCATTGGTATGTTACTTGATTTTAATCTCAATTGATTAACCTTCACTGGTTTGGATAAATCTGGCCAGATCTACATGGAACTAAGCTCTGGAACTCTGTTCTGCCACATGGCAACCACTAGCCACATGTGGCTATTTAAATTTATATGAATTAAAGTTAAATAAAATTTAAAATTCAGTTCCTTGGTCATACTAGTCATATTTCAAGTGCTCAATAGCCACATGTGGCTAGTAGCCACCCTATTGGACAGCACAAATTCAGAACCTTTCTACCACTGCAGAAAGTTCTATTGGAACATAGCAAATGATTTGGGGTGAGGGTATTGAATTCATTAACAAATTGTAGGGCCAAATGGAGCCATATAAAATGAAGTTTTGATGAATGACTCTTATTTTGGCCTATTGATTATTCAGTGTAATATTAGCAGAATTCCCAAGGATAAAATAATTTTGTGGAATTTATTACATAATCATTTAAGTATCTGTGACTGGTAACAAATCAGTGAGCTTTTCCAAGATAGGGAACATATTTCTTCTTTCTGTCTTCCAGGCTTGGAGTTGTGTCTGGCATAGAAAGTGTTCAAAAGATCTTTAGAGAATAAATACGTAAACACTTAGAAACCTCATTTAATTTTTTAATTGTAAACTATAGCTATTAATCTCGCAAATGATATTCTGAGATCTACCATTTTGTTTTACCTATTACTATTCTTAATGTTATACTTTCTGAGAATTTGAAAGAAAAAGTTTAAGAATAACATACAAATTTATTTGAATGAAAATATGAGAAATATATGGTGGGGACATGGAAGGAAAAGACCCCTAGGGGTCACATGTGTGATCAGCAGGGGCATTACTTTGCGGGGGGCAATGACTTTCTTGTGAAGTCAGCAGGAGAGCCAGCATGGGACGTTATGACTTTTGATGGTCACAGGTGTCCTGTCCCTCAGCCTAAGGAAGACAGCACAGACATGGAAAGCCAGCCCCTGTCCCTTTCCTTTCCCTGGAGGGGGCCCTCTGCCAGAGCCCTGGGATGCTTATCTGGGCTCTGCAGATCTCTGGAGTGAGGTCATCCAGGAAGTCGAATCCCTTTGATACAACTGTCTCTGCATCCTTGGCCTTTTGTTCTCATGAAGAATGACCGGTGACCCCATGCTTCTTACGTGGGTAGAACAGCTGTTGTGAGGCGGGTGCCAGATGCAGGCTGCTGGGTGAGTGAATACGTCCCTCCCAGCTGTCAGGGTGGGTCTAGTAGATGCAGGTGGGCTCTCCCCACCCCACATGGCCCTGACAGGAAGCTGCAGAGGACTGGAGAGGAGAAAGAAGAACTCGGTCAGTGCGGGGTGATCTCACACACGCTTGTATATATGCATACACATTCATCATGACGAAGTCCAGCAGTTTTTTCTATTCCGTTCATCTTAGCTGACAAGCAGTTATACCAGTTCCAAGGGCTCATTCTTTCCTCAAGGGGTAGGGGCGGGTAAGTTTTTGGAATGAGATTTCTTCACAGTCCTAAGTCCATCTCTTTGCATCTTTCCATGTACTCTTCCCAATTGTACATGTACACCTTGCAATCTCTCTGCCCAGTAGGCATTCTCCTGTGTAGCAGGCCCAAATACCCACGGTTTGTGCCCCCTGTCCTAGACAAAGCTCCTCTCCCCAAAATTGAGTTGGCCTAACCTATCCTTGTGCTTTTGTGAGCAAAAAAAAAAAAAAAATCGTCGCTCCCCGGGGTTACAATGAGTCATTATGTGGAGGGGGAGGAGGGGTTGGGTATAGGAGGGGACTCCTGCGGCCATTGGTGGAGTCTGGTCAAATAACCAGGAGACTCGTGAAGCTTGCTTTTTTTTTTGTAGAATAGCTCATTTAGGTTCTGTTCCATTCTGAGATTCTCTGTCTACTCATTCTTTCTCCCTCTGTTTTTCTCTTTCATTTTCCAGGTGGTTATTGAAACACACTATGAACAGTCAAGCAGTACTTGTTGGCAGGAACAGCAGGGCTGAGGGGCTTAGCATTTTTCTACCTGAGGTTGGCTCATGAAGCTACTAGAAGTCCTTTGCTCTCAGGACATCAAGAGCATTTCTCTAGAAAGAGACAAGACTCCTATTGTGCATGTTTTACTATTGTTCATGTATGTAATCCATAGCACAATAACAAGCTAGAAGAGTAAACTGTTAGAAACCAATGAAGAGAAGCCTTCTTGCTTCCCAGGGGTGAGCAGGGAGGAGGGCGGGAATCGTGGGTAACCCTGGATACTTGCAGGTTTTATCTGCCCAGTGTCCATTCTCCTTTTCTCTTGGTACCATTTCCCCAATTTTCATTTAGGTATTGTACTAGCCAAGGTCCGGGAAGGACACGGATGGAACAATCACAGTTTAATGGAGGGGCTAGTTACACAGGTGTGGGTGGATTGAGGGCTGGCTTAGTCCCTGCAGGCTTCTATAACAAAATACCATAAATGGAATGGCTTATAAACAGCAGAAATTTATTTCTCACAATTCTAGAGGCTGGGAAGTCCAAGATCAAGCTGCCAGCAGATTTGGTGTCTGGGGAGGACCCACTCCTCACAGGCAGCCACCTTCTCACTTTAACCTCACATGGCAGAAGGAGTAGGGGTCTCTCTCAGACCTCTTTGATAAGGGCACTAATCCCATCCATGAGGGCTCCACCCTCCTGAGCTAATTACCTCCCAAAGACTCTAACTCCCAATACCATCATTTTGGGGGTAAGGATTTCAATATATGAATCTGGGAGGGACATGAACATTCAGGCAATAGCAGGGACCAGCGAGGAATGGTGGTGCAGCAAGGGATTGGCAAGAGCAGGGAGTTGTCACCACCCTGGGCCTGATGGGGTAAGGGAGGGAGCAATGTTACCAGAACCTGGCAAGAGCTGGAGCTGGAAGGCCTTTGGGTCACCAAAAAGAAGTTGTGCCTCTAGAGGAACACAGTCACTGTTAGAACCACAACAAGGCAGGGAGTGAGCTGGGGAAGTAGTTGTCCTGACCCAGTTCTCCTCCTACCTCTAATCTTCCGTTGGTATTCCTATAAGCAAATCTAGCCAGCAGCCAGAGAGCTGGCTGGATATACTGTGGAAGGAAGCCAGGCTGATATACTGTGAAGAGTTGGCCTCATATGGTAGAGAGCAGAGCAGAGGCACCATGCCTCTTCCACCAGCCTATGTGCTCTGGGAGAGGAGACCCCCACTGCAAAAACATAGCTGTAGATTCTGATTAGCTAATCCCCAATCAACATATTCCATCCTCCTGGCCACAGTGCTTGGTTGAGAACATATGACTCAATTCAGGTCAGTGAGTCAAGAGGAAAATTTCTCTAGAGAACTTTTGGAAAAGAAGATGTCTCACTTCTTAGAGACCTATTGGGAGATTTTTTTTTTCCTTCCTCCTGGACATAAATGAGGAGACATGGAGTCAGCTGCTTCCATCCATTCTGTAAACATGAAAGGAGTCAGCTTTAGGGAAGCAGGGGCCATAGAAGAGAAGATGAAAAGAAACTGTATCTTTGGTGCCATCATTGGGTCACCTGAAGCTCATTCTACCACTGCAGTTTTCCATTGCTGCACCAATACTGTCTTAGTATTGTTTATGTCACTTTTGGTGTTTCTGTTACCACAACCAAAATCACCTTAATAGAGCCAGCAGGATTGGGCCTGGACCCTGGGAACATTTTCCCATTCCATGCACCCCAGAAGATGGAGAACCACAGGATGAGACAAGCTACATTTGACAGGAATAATTGCAATGTCCATGACAGGGAGAATAAGAGCAGGATCAAGTCCAAAACACCCAAGGGGAGGTAGAAGCTGGATTCATAGAGCCAAGGGTTCCATGTCTGGTATAGACAGGACTGGGGAAACTTCAGGTCCAGAGTGAGTGAGGAAGACCAAGTCATGCGGGGAATATGTCTGTGTGACAGACATAGATGGCCAGAGGCAGGTTGGACAGGCAGTTTTGAATGAGGTAATCACATTGTTTAAGCAGCGGGAAACAGCTTTCTCGTTCCTTGAGAATACTTGGCTGATGAGGCGAAACCGCGGTCTGTGTTCTCAGCATTACCCATCACTCCACGGGAAATGAGCCCTTGCCCTCAGCCCAGGGTTCCAGTTAGAACCAAGCCAGCCACGGGTGGAGCAAGGAGGATGAGATGCTCACTTTGTTGCAAGCACTTGAGTAATATTGAAGTCTCAGAATCCAACCATAGTCCACAGTCCAGTAAAACAACCTATTCTTTCACAGCTTCTTCCTTTGTTGGGGATTTTAGGAATTCCTCTCCTCCACCATAAGATTAAAGATGTGCTCTTGGTAGTGCTGGTGATAATGAGGAGAGAATGGTAATAGTACTGGTTATATATTATTGAGCACTTAATATATGCCTGGTACTAATCCAAACAGTTTATGTGAACTAATTCATCCTTGTAACATCCTATGAGAAAATTACTCTTTTCCTCAGTAGGCAGGTAAGGGAAGTGATAGGTCACATGGGGTGAATTTTAAGTAATAGGAAAGGTTTTAGTCATTTGGTTCACCCGTGTTATTTAAAAGACTTTGAAATATTATGTATGCATGAAAGAATATAAATGTATAGGTATGTATCATAAAGAATAATGCAATGGATGCCCACACGTCCACAACCAGTTTAAGAAGGAGAACACGCCTGCACTGTTGAAGATGCCAGGGGAGCAGTCTCTAAATTAGCCCCTTGTGCCTCTGCCCTTGAAGTAAATTTTGGCTGAATTTTGTTTTTATCAATTATCATTGTTTTTTTGTCTGGTTTTACTGCAGATATAGCTTCCCAACCTGTGTCAGGCCTTTTAAGCCCATCGGACACACTTATAATTTTAAACAATATACTATTTAGATTAATAATTTTTCAAACATGACATACAGTAGTCCCTCCTCGTCTGTGGTTTTCTTTTCTGCGGTTTCAGTTACTGGTGGTCAACCTCAGTCCGAAAATATTAAATGGAAAATTGCAGAAGTAAACAACTCACAAGTTTCTAATCGCGTGCTGTTCTGAGTAGCGTGATAAAATCTCGCACCATCCTGCACTGTCCCACCCGGAACGTGAATCATCTCTTCATCCAGTGAGTCACTCAGTAGTCAGCTTGGTGATAGATTAAAAAAACATAGCATATATAGTGCTGGGTGCTACCCAAAGTTCCAGGCATCTACTGGGGGTCTTAGAACGCATCCCCCGAGGATAAGAAGGGACTACTGTAAACGGTGTCCTTCTGTATGCATTCTTCTAAGTACCCAACACGACGTGAGATTCGTTCATGTTGATATAAGGTAACACTAGTTTACCCATTTTTCACTGAAATACGATATCTCTTTTTATTAGTGTACCACACTTTATTTTTGCTCTTGTGGTTGTTGGACGTTCAGATGGAGGTTCCTGCCATTACAAATATCGTCTCTATGAACACGCCTGCATTTGTTTTTTGTGCCCATGGACAAGAGCTTCTCCAGGATATAAACCTATGAGAGGAATGCCTGGGTTCTGGGGTACATGCAGCCTCAGCGCCCCCGATAGTGACTATTTACCAAAGTGATTGTGTCAACTTATACTCCCACAAGCAGTATTGCAGACTCTCTATTATGCCATAGTCTTGCTTATCCTTGATATTGTCAGTTAAAAAAAATTTTTTTGGTCAATCTGGTAGGTTTAAAATGATATTTCTCTGATTTACTAATGAGTTTGAACATCTCCCACAAGGTCAACATTTACGATTCCTTTGTGGATAAAGGCCTGCTCTTACATTAATGTGAGGTAAATTACATTAAAAGATTTTCTAGTACTAAATTAACTTTGGTCATAGGTATTTTGTGTGTTATATAGTGGTGGATTTGGTTTGCTAGCAGTTTGTTTAGTATTGTTGCATTTGTGTTCATGAATGACATTGTTATGTAATTCTTCTTGTACAAGTCTGGTCTCATTTTGCTGCCTCAGCTTTATGAAGTTAGTTGAATTGTCCTGTCTTTCCTCTTCCTCCCTCTCATCTCTGTCTCCCTCTTCCTGTCCTTCTCCTTGTCTTTCTTCTCTTAAGAGCTTGTATGGTCCATGAATGTTTGTTAGAACTTATGGGTGCTTTCTTCATGGGAAGACAAAAGCCACAACCATGAATTGAATTTATTTTAAGGGTATAAGAACAGTCAGGTTTTCTATTCTCAAATCAGTTTTGGAAAGTTATACTTTTGGGGAACTTGTCTATTTCATCAAAACTTATTGGTGTAACATTTGCACTAGATACTGGGATATACACTCTCCCCATACCCCAAAGACAGAAGCACCCATTCCTGCTGATGCTGGGAGTACCAGCGAATCCCCCTCTGGGGATTGCCCATGGCTGGGGGAGCTGCCTTGCCAAGATCAGTCCATTTCTCAGGGCAGACCACATCCCATGTTAAGGCCAATGCATGCATAAAAAGACCCAGCTCTTGCCTCTACTCTAGACAGCACTGTAGGGCCTCTGCAGCCCTACGGAAGCTCTTACAGGACTGGCCAAGGTCATTGCTGCAGCTGTGTCCCAGTTCAGAACCAGATTTGCAGGAACATGCATGGATTTCTTTCAAACTTCATTTGTTATCATGTTCTTTCATTTCTAATAGTTGTCTATTTGTGTCTTTTTTTGTTGTTACCTCAGCAATTTTGCTAGAGGTATGTTAATTTTACCAGTTTTTTTTTCAAAGAATCAACATTAGTTTTATTGAGCCTCTCAAAGTTACCTTTATCATCTACTTCGTTTAAAAAAATGTCCTGCCTTCGACTTGCTCACATTGATTTCCATATCTATCTCTAATTTCCTAAGGCAAATGTTTAGCTCCTCCATTTTCAGCCTTTCTCCTATTATAACATGAGTCTCTTAAGGCTTTAAATTTTCTTTTAACAACGGTATCTCCCACTGTAGGTCTATGATGCTGTCAAAGTGAATACATGCACACCTAAATCAGTGGTCTCCACCAATTCCTCTACCTGTTCCTCCGTCCTCTTCCCCATTTCAGAAAAACCAACGCTATTCTGCCAGTTAACCGGGCCACAATCTCGAAGTCACCTTTGATCCTCTCTTTCTCTTGCAACCCACTTCCGATCTGTCAGGAAATCCTTTTGGCCTTCCCGGAGTCTGGCCATGGTTGCCACCTCCATTGCGCCAAGAGGTCTAAGCGAGATCTATCACCACCTCGTGCTTGGCCTGTTGTCCATCACTGGTGTCCCACTTCCACTCCGGCTCTCCCGCAGTCTGTTTTCCATACAGCTCTCAGAGTGAGCTTCCACATGTCAACTCAGCCTTCAATGTCTCTCCATCTCTTCGGAATAAATTCCAGGTCACCGCATGGCCCACAAGGTCATCTACGGTCTGGACTTCCACTGTCTCCGGGACGCCGTCTTCTACTCCCTTCTTTGGCTCATTCTGCTCCAGATACCTCCCTGCTCCTCAGACAGGCCTGGTTTAGGGGTTTTGTGCTTGATATCCCCTAAATATCTGCGTGGATCACTTCCTCACTTCTTTCCGGTCTTGCTCAAATGTTACGTTATCAGACAGTCCTTCCTTCGACAAACTATATCAAATTCTACCCCAGTCAGTCACTTATTATCATCCTTACCCTTATTTATTTTTCTTCTCAGCCTTCATCATCTCCTGACATCTTTTTGTTTGTTTCTTGTCTGTCTTCCACTATTAGAATGTAAGCTCTTTCAAGGCAAGGCTTATCTACTGTGTTCACTGCTGTATCTCCAATGTCATAGCCTGGCACATAGTAGGTGTTCAATAAATATTTGATGAATGAATAAATGAGTACAGGTTGTCTTGAAGTTACAAATTCTCAGGGGGGGAGGACTTCTTCCCTTGCTCAGAGCCACTGCCTCTGTGTGAGAGTTTTGTTCTTGTTTTTGTTGTTATTATTCACCTTTTCCCTGAAAGTGCAGTAGCTATTTGGAGATCTAACTTAATATGTAGAGTTGGGGTGCAGGAAGGGAGTGTCTGTGTTTTGGCTTTCTACCTTTGAAGAGCCCAAAGCTTCATCTTCTGTCTTCTTGATGAGTAAAGACCAGTGTCCCCAGGGCAATCTTAGCTTCACTCATTTTTAAAAACTCCTTTTTTTTTCTTATCCTCTGAGAATGTCCCTTATTTTCTTGTGAGATTAACTATGCATTTCAATCAATTATTGCTTTATTTTATTTTGCATTTCATGAAAGAATTTCATATGATCTGGTTTGCCATATTATTGAATATGAAACTCCTCAAACTTTCCGTTTTTTATGCAGTGCCCAGCCGCTCAAAAGACTGGCTTGACTAAGGTCTTACTGTAAATGAAATTGCTAAGACTGGACCCCTGGAATTCCTCATCTCCAGGGCAGTACTTGACTGTTACATTGGGCTGGTGGCTGCCCTATTTCCTTTAAAGAGTCTAGTGGTACAGATATTCCTAGTCTAAAGAGTATCCATAGGCAGAGAGGACAAAGAAGAGGGAAAAGCAACAATAACACCGCAGTCTCCAGAGTTCCAAGGAAACCACTGCAGCCACTAAGGGCTGTAATAGCCATTTGTAAATATGTAATGAGAAGTAGCTCTGGGAATTGTGGCTGATTTCAGCAGGGTAGCTTTTGTCAGAAGCTGCTCTTTTGCTATTTCTCTAGAAGTAGGATCTGAAAGGCCCATTTTCCTAAGAATTTCTGCTGAGTCTAGAGCTGGAGGGCATCTCCCTCCCATTCTTGCAGTTCTGGGACGATTGTCAGTTGGAACATAAACATTGGTACCTTGATAATTATAGAAGGTTTTTTTTTAAAAAAAATTATTATTGGCTTTGGTGAGATGGTGTAGTTAGAAACAGGCTGTACTTTAAGCAAAAGGGCTGCAAATCAGTTGAAAACTAAGACGTTCAGTCAATCAATCAATCTTGCTTCACATGATGCCAGCTGACTTTTTTTTATTTTAAACCTTATTTGTCTCATTGAATTGACAGGCTTTGAGTTTAACTTGACTTAATTGCATGGTTGCTTTTGATATACGGTAGACAGTGATTGCTCTGTTGGGCCATGATCAGATAAATGCAACGAATAGGCCATGGATAATAGTGGACAGCCCCAGTTGGTAGATGGCTTGCTAACTTTTCTCCTGCAAAATAACTTACTGCCAATCTAGCAGTTAGTTGGTTTTAAAAGCATGTGAACAATAGAGTATAGCATTCCCTTCAGTGAATTAAATTTTAATGTATCACACCAAATTATTGTGCCTGGGTTATTATTACTTAACCCAGGACAGGTTTTTGATAAATAAGGTTATGATGACCTTAGAGAAATATGCAATGAGCTATTCTGGAATACTTACTTTTGGGGTTTTTTTGCCTGGAAGAGTTCCTTTAAGAAAAAAAAATCATTAAAATATGTTTTCTGACTATAAAAGTATTATTACAATTAATATTTAAAAATTCCATCTACCCAGAGATGGTGACACTTAATACTTAGTATATTTTCTTCCAATCTTTTTTCTATGTTTTTTACTAATTGAGATGATACTATATCCTGATGTGATTTTTGTTCACTTAATTTCCATTCTGATTTTTTTTCTTCACTGAATATGATGACTCCAATATTTTCTCATGTTATTATCAACTCTTCATAAATATTTTTAATGGTCACATAGTATTCCATTGCATGAAGGTAGAACAGTTTACTTAAACATTCTCTTATTCCTGGATAGTCAGGTAGTTTCATGTTATTTATTATTATAAGTACTACTCAACTGACACAAAGATCAGCCATGATAATTAAATGTGTTTATAAAAGAGGATGGAAATGTTCTGATGTTAAAGGACTCTACCCAAGGAAGGAATCCGCATCTGTAAATTATCAAGTGGGTATAACGATTTAAGAGAACTCATTCTTTGAAAATTACTTGCAATTATTTCTTCAAAATAGAAATTGAACTCTAAGGAACTGCATCTGATATCAGGGCTTGCTTTTCACCTTCCCGGCCCCAGTTTCAAGCCTTTGGGATTATAATTCCAGAAGCGTTAGTGAGGAAGGGAAATATTTGTTATTCTTATTTAGGGCTGGGAACAGCTACCATATAACAACAGCACCACCTCCACAGCAGTAGTAAGAATGGTCATCTCTTGAGTGCCTGTTTGCCATGACTTCAAAGAAGCTTGGGCAGAAGAAGTCTAACACCTGCAGTACCTCACCCCCATATTCAGAGTTAGAGTTCATCAAAGGTCATCTGGAACAAAGGCATCGCAGCCAAAATTCAAGCCAAATCTGTCGTAGACTCTGTCTCAGTCAGGTTTTCCCAGAAAGACACCTTGAGATAATGGTTCAAATGCAAGTAGTTTCTTGAGCGGTGAAAAGCAATGCAGGAAAGGAAGGTGGCCAATGAAGGGTGCATTATTATATCAGCTGCTGCTATGGGCAAATGCTCTTGAATCCCAAGAGAAACCATATAAAACTCATGACCCACAATTATCCCACTTAAGGGCTGAAGGAACTGGGATATTTATGTATTGACACCCAAGAGTCACTGGTAGAAGGGCTGCTCCCAGAGTGGCCTCTCATGGTTTGGGGAGCAAAAGCCCTTGGGCACAGAGATGTAGACACTGGCAATTAGAAATCATCTCTAAAATATGAATGTCTAAGGGGTATGGGTGGAGATAAGACAGCATTTGCTCCATGCTCCAAAGCCTGTGATCACTCCGTGTCTCTACCCTGCTTAGCTCCCTCAGTCTCTGAGTCATGGTAGGCTGTTGGGCACATCCCTGTCACCACCCCCTCTAGATACAGGGAAACCACCTGTGGCTCCAAAGGGCTGCATCTGGATGCCATCTGGTCCTCAGCATGTACAGGAGCGAGCTCTTGGATGAGACCACTGTAAATGTAGGTGAGGATCTCCACCTCCTAGGGTGGTTGGAAGAATGAGATGGGGACGTGCAGTATTTTTAGAACAGTGTCTGGCACATAGTTACTGGACAACAATAGATGTTAGCTGTGATGGTGTTGAGGACAGCAGACTGGGCAGGAGAGGAAATAGGGAAGAAGTCTGAAGGGTGGAAGGAGGGAATAACAGGAAGAAGCAGGGGGATAGTGGAGTAGTTAGGGAATATAGAAATAAAAGGCCCTTCTCCCAGTGTGTCCTTCACAGGGCTGTCAGCACCAGCAAAGGGTTCTCTTTCAATTTCTCCAGGCTTAGGGGCGGTAGTATACTTCCTTATCAACCAGAACAGCCTGAGACAGCTTCCTGCAACATCTCTAGCTCTCATTCCTGCTCAAGGGTACATGCCTGATCTTGTCCCCACAAAAAGAGCCAGAGGAGCAACCCCAGGCTGCAGCCTAGGATGGGGTGGGCTTTCCACATGGCCCCTTCCATTGAGCCTCAGGCCTAGAATTGAACATTCGCTTATGTGATCTTGCCAATGTAGAGTGTCCTGAGAACACGTGTGCAGGCACATGCACATACGTTTAACTTGCAGGACATATATAATTCCAAATATTCTGGAAAATAATTGCTCTTGATTAGGACAAATGGCAGTCACCATTTCCTATTTTCACTGCAAGTTGCAGGAGAAGAGCAGTGGCTTCAGTCACAGCACAGGTGTTTCAAATTAGACATAAGGAGAAATTTCTTTTTCAGATGGATTTAATAAACCCTGGAATGGATTGCCCAGGGAAATTTTGAAGCTTCTTTCCCTGGAAGCTTTAAAAATAGGATAGATGCTCATCTGCCTGAGAGAGCGGGAGCATAATCCTAGCTGGAGATGGCGTGATGGATTGGCTGCGGGTGGGAAGGGAGGAGAAAGGAGATTTCCTTTCTACTGAGAGCGACTGACCGAGCATTTTGTTCCACTGTTGAGAGCATTTCAGCATTGCTGGTTTTATTTGATTTAAAAAGTCACTAATGTTCATTATTTACAATTCAGAGAACACAGAAAAATACAAAAAAGTAAAAAACAAAATCCTATAATCCAGAGGAAACCAAAAATGATTTATTTTTGGTATATATATATTTTCCAGACTTTTGTGCATAAATGGATATAGTCTACAAAAAATTGTATCCTACATTGTATGCCTTTGTAGTCTAGCTTTTGTGCTTCGTATGTTGTCGATTCCTTCCTGTGTCAATAAATACTGCTCTACCCTATTTTTGGTGGCTAAAGAATACCCCATGGTATACATTAGCATAATTTATTCAACCAAGTTTCCATTGTGGAAGTTTGGCTTGTTTTCCCTGTAAATCCTAGTACAAATGTCCTTGTGGAGACTTCTAATTATTTCTTAAGAATAAGTTCCCAGAAGTGAAGTTGCTGTGTTAGGGAATGCCTTTTTAAAATTTTGCTACCTATTGCTAGATTCTCCTCCAGAAAGGTCAGATCATGTCAATTTACATTACCAGCAATAATGTTTGGGAGAGTCTGTTTCCCCATTTCCTAAAAAACACTGAGTGCTGTCTGTGTCCACTGGCTACTCTTGATGTTCTAATGCACACTTCTTTCAGTCCCGGAAATGTTGAGGTTTCCAAGGTTTTCAATCATTTGTTTCTTTTGTTACTTGTCTTTTGTGTCCTTTACTCATTTTTTCTATTGGAGACTTTGATATATGCATATATGTATATATATATATACATACATACATACATACACACACACACACACATTTTCCAACCTGTCTTTTAAGGTACTGATTTTGGATCTGTTGTACAGAAATTTGGTACACAGAGGACTATTATTTGGACTACATTAGTTGTAACTAGAAGATAATGACGTTCTAGAATCTTGACCATAGCTGTGTCACCTGCTTCTGGGCCAGATGACTCTGAATGTCAAGTCACCAAGCAGAACTGGGCAGAGCGTGGGTGTGTGGATGTCTACACACGGCCAGTGCATATGTTATGAAATCAGGCCAGGGTTCCCCATTATTAAACAAAGTCAGAGCCACTGGGCTTGACAACAGGTCACGAACCAAGTCTTCAACACAAGCAGCACACAGTGGTAGGTAGAGGGAGAGATGAAGGATAGAGGGAATGTGGAGAAGACGGTCTTTTCGGGTTGGTCCCTCAGTTTCCCTCCATCTAAAGGCAGCGCATCTTCCCTTCCCTGATCCCTTCCGCCCCCCTTCTCCTCACAAAGCGCATATCCTAAAAGAATTTCCCAACCAGGGCTGTGGTTGGTTCTGTCCCTTCCTCGGGGCCAAGGAGAAGAGGGACATGAATGCTTTTCATACTCGGTGACTGAAGGCAAGAAAGACACAGGCACAGTAGACAGGGGAAGGACCAGGGCATTCTGCCTGGGGTGGGGCTGCTTCTGGGAGAACTTTGCGTCCTGCTTTGTCACAAGATGGATAGAATCTGCGCCATCCTACTTCTTCTGGCAGCACATTCTCTCTGCTCATCTCTTGTCACCTTAGCTGTTTAGAGTTGCAAGTTTTGTGAGTTTTTGAGAGTAGCGATTATCTTGTTCATTTCACTGAGTAAAATCCATCTGTCTTGTCCATTTTGTGTTGCTATAAAAGAATACCCGAAACTGGATATTTATGAAGAAAAGAGGTGTATTTAGCTCACGGGCCTGCACCTATTAACTAAGCAGCCCAGAAGTGTTCCCTGTGCAAACATCCGGTTCTGCTGTTCCAGTGTCAGCCCTGACCGGGGAAGAGTGTTGGACAGAGAGGGCCATGGTGGTGTCTCCCGTGGGTGGGGAGGGTTTCCTCTCAGAATGGAGATTTGTCCTAAATGCAAATGACCAATTTCTTTGTGAAGGATGTATGGAAAACCAACCAAAAAACCTTTAAGTATCAAATTTTTATCTAAAATGTTTCAAATGGATTAAAGGTTGTGAGATGGGATAAGGTGTTACTTTCTCATTAATATCATTGTGAGCAAAGCCCACAGCTACATCTGAGCAAGGCATCTGGAAACTCCAAGCCCCAACATAAACATCTACAGGACTGTGGAGGGAGGGCCCGAGCGTGGCCTGAGTGTGCGGTGGCCAAGGCCCCCACACTGACAGTCTCAAAGGGCCATTCTGGCTTGCCTGACCCCACAACCAGGACTGACCATGAATTATTCTGCTGTTGGTCCGTTCCCAGCAGCCAAATTAGCTGAAGATGTGCTGGGTGTTATCAGCTGTGGCTGCTTTAGATCCACCAGGCTCAATTTTTCCAGGGTACCACTCAGCCAGGCCCTGGACATACTAATGAGAGGTTGGATCGTCCTTTTGAGAATCCTCTGGTTGGCCAAGGAAGGATTTTTCAAAGAGTTGCAAATTCCCAAACACTGAAAGTCCCCAGATGTGACATGTTCATTTAGGAGATTAGTTTAGGGAGGGAAGATAAGGAGAGAAAGGCTTATGCATCACCCCATCTGCCAGGCTGCCTGAGGCTTCTCCCCACCAGAAGAGGAAGAGAGTGATATCAAAGAAAGACTGAGTGGGGTATACACACACACACACACACACGCACACCAGTTTGTTTATTTTGGTTAAAAAATTTCTTCATTCATCCACAGTTGTTAGGTCTAATGCCTGGTCCCCATACCAAATATTTAAGACATGTTTAGTCTGGGATGAGGTCTATACTTTTTTTTAAAAAAATCCTCAGGTAATTACCGATTTTGCTGTACTTAATATTTGATTGTCCTCTGTGTACCAGGCATTGTCATGGACATGGGGATACAGGATCAAGACATGATGGGCACCGATGGATGGAGCAGTCAATTCAATCAAAATGCTGAAACTAATAGCGCAGGACAGCTCTTTCAACAGGGTATCGAAGTAATGACTTGAAAAGGGGAAAGTTCAGTTAATCAACTTGGTGTTATATCTACACAATGCTAGATAATCAGATTGATCTGCTTTTCCTGAACTGAAAAATTAAATTCATGTGATTGTTTTTACCATGTAGAGACACCCATTTGGGGAAGGGTTTTTTCAATACAGATTCCTTCCCCCCCCCCCGACACACACACCTCCTGGATCAGAATCTCTGCTTCCCACATTTTTCCTAAGCAGTGTTCTCAGCCTTGGTTGCTCAGTAGAATTACCTGGGGAGCTGTTAAAGAGTCCAGGCTGCACCCCAGCCCAATTAAATTAGAATCTCTAGATAGGGCTTAGGGGCACATGGGAAATCCAGGCATCAATATTTTTTAAAGCTCCCCAGGAAGTTCCGATGTGCAGCCAAGGTTGAGAATCACTGAGTTAAGCTGCACTGGGATCTTTCAAAATCTTCCCATGGGTTCCCATATGTAGAAGTTACAGAGCAGCCCTCTGAGCAGTTGTTTCTATGGAGCGCATGTGACCATTCCTTCTGGATGTTTGCTGCAGCAATGATTCATAGTGAGGTTTTGCCCAGCAGAGAATTGTTATGGAGAGGCTCCCAGTCCTGTGCCTGCTTGTTTCCAACACAGCAGTCAGAAAGTCCCTACTGCCCAAATCCTTAGTTCCTACATAACATTTGTCTTTTTGCATGTCGTGATTAGTAAGGACAGGTGTTAAATGCTCATCCCTCCCAGGTGCATCCTATCTCTCCTCCCTCCCTCTCTCCCTCCCCGTCTCTCCCCCTCTCCTCTCCTCTCCTCTCTGCCAGAGCTCAGGTTTTCTGGGCTTTGCCCTTAGGGCATTGTGTGGGAGAACCTGCTGTTCTAACCAATCAATCCTTATTCACATAAATAAGGGAATGGCGAGTGACTTTCCCCAGAAAAGACTTGGGTTTTAGTAGGAGCCTTTTGGAGAAAATGCCTTTAAACAAATAAAGCAAAAACTTCCTTCTGAGCCCAGTGTTGGTCTAGCATCCTTCTTTACACAGCACTATAGGCAACCTCTAAAAACAGATCAGAGTCAGTCGTGTGGGAGTTGAAATCATCTTGTCATCCTGCCTTAGAACAAAGCAGTCTCCCTGGTGGATGTAGTCGGCATGACAAGTCCAAGGGAAGACAACCTGGGATGGCAGGACTTTGAATGGCCTCACGCTGTGCCAGTGGTAGATACAGCCCTGCCCCTGTCTTTAGAAAGTAAAGTCAAGAACACAAATTTAGCAATGACAAAGCTGAAGATCAGAAAATGATTCTTGTTTATTTTCCCACTCCCATCCCTGCTTTTGGTCAAGAGGCCCATCTTTCATAGACCAGACCCCCTGAGTTTCGTGCCTGGGTCATGCACTGGAAGGGAATATACTGAGTCTGTCCTAAGTCAAAAAGGACCTAGAAACCCCCTCCTTTATTTTAATTATTTTATTTAAGCCAACCTAATTTGATACATTAACCTCCTTTCTTCTTTCTTTTGGGTATGTGATTTTAACCTTTCCTGGTCATGGATCTCTTTGATAATTTGGTGAAATCTCTGGCCCAGTACCCCAGAAAAATTCACCAAAATATGAAAATCTGCATTCAATTCTAAAAATTCATGACCCTCATACCCATCCATGGACCTAAATTAAGAATCCATGTACAACAGCAGCTCAAGGAGAGAAAAGCAGAAACTCCTACTAGATGTCTATACCCCAAGCCATTGTATCTGTTAACTAATTGTCCAGAATACTCCTTGTACTTGCCGACTTCCACTTACAGAACACTACAGGCAACCCCCAAATGGGCCAGATTTTGCACAGGAGATGACACTTTTTTTTACCTCCCTAATCTTAGCAGGAAGGCAAAGCTCCCATGGTAGGCCAGGCGGTGGGGTGGGGTGGGGGCGACAAGCCCCCTTGTCTTGGAATGGTTTTCTTTTCCCCTTCCCCCTTCACTGTCTTTTCTTATTAAAATGCTACCCATTCAAGACCAGCTCACACACCACAACTTCCCAGAGAGTCATCCCTACCTTCCCCGTTCCCCCTGCCTTTCCTTCCTCTTGGAATGGGATGACCCCCTTGTCTTACTCTCTTTATTGTAAGGTAAATACTTTATGGGGAGAGATTGTCTTGTCCTTATGTGCTTTGCTGTATCAACCTATTGTCTGGACTCTAACAGAAGACAATTTTGTTGTTTACTTAGTAAACTTAGAAATGACATGTGATGTGGCTACTCACTGCCTCCATTCCCTTCTAACCCCTGCCCCATTCAACAGGAGCCCTGCCTGACAGTTGAATTGTGGGGTTTGCCCAGCTCAGCTGACTATACTTGAAGACTCCTGGCCAGAAACAGAAAAGAGTCTCGAAATTCTAAGGTTCGCGTGTGAGTGGGCCATAGATGAGTACGTCTGGTCACCTTGGCCACCAAAGTGCCCATTCTAGGAAGGTCATCACATAATCATGTCGACTGGACAGTGTTAGGCTGATCTGTTCAGTGGGTGGGTGCTTCCTGGCCTGTTGGTGACCCTGACATGCTAATGAGTGAACTGATGCAGAGCTGAACCACAGACTTCCAGAGCCATTTGCCTAAGGAGGCTTTGGCTCTGGGTGAGACTGGATCCTTTGGGAATAGCCACAAGAATTTGGGAGCTGATTTTAAATGGAGGAATACCTAATACATACCCTAACTTGCCTGGAAACTGCCCCTCTAACTTAATGGGTCTTGTCCACAACTCCTTGCTCCATAGCCCCATCTGTAATACAACTGGTCAGTTGAACCAGCAGGACTCATGGGATGGAACCATAAAGGCAATGTTATTTTTGTTTCCCACTGTCCTTTCAAACCTTTTCAATGTGGTTTTTTTCTCCCCATTCCTGGATGAAAACTCAGAGCAACATCACAAACTTCCTGGTCACTCTCAGACAAAAATCTTCTAGTTAGTGTGGCACAGGTGGTCTCAATTTGGACATGGATTTCTTCCACTCCCTCAGTGACTCAGGAAGAGGCAAAGGTTGGTGGTTTCTTTCTTTCTGTGTGTGATATTTCTACTCCCCCTCAGACTAGCTGAATCTTCTGGACCTTCAGGGCTGAAACAGAAGGAAGGTTGGAGGATAGGTAAGTTCATGTGTGACTGGTGGTGTCATAAGATGGCATCGCACTCTCTAGACCTTTCTCTTGCAGGTGCTTTTCTAGGTTCTCCTGAGACTCCCCCGCTGGCCTTTCTGAACACAACCTCCCTGATCTAGACAGCACCTCTCCTTTGGCTGGCTTCTCCTGATCCCCCTCTGGGTCTACCCCTGATATCATACCCCCTAAACTCCTCCCCTGGACCCCACAACCCTGAGCAGAATCCCCAAGCCGACAGTCCTACCACAGTTTCCACTTCTGATCCCCAGGACTCATGCACCTTCAGGGGCCAATAGAAAATTACTTCCTGGATGCAGTTGTCCACTGTGCTGTCACAGGCTGCATAAGCTTTTTCACATGTGATCAGACATTAGTCTTCCGGGTCCCTGTAGGGAACACATATTGGTCTTTCTGAGTAGGGACTGCTAAAGCTGGGGGTAGGAGGTAATACAGGGAGATTGGCTCTTTCCAAAGAAATATTTTTTTTAATTTGTAACAATATTTTATACTTTTAAATTTTGTTAATTGACGCATATATTTATGCATATTCATGGGTACAAAGTGACGTTTCAATACATATAATGTATAGTGATCAGATCAGGGTAGCATATCCATCATCTCAAACATTTATCATTCCTTTGTGTTGGGAATATTCAATATCTTCCTTCTAGCTATTTGAAACTATACAGTATGTTATTGTTAACTATAGTCATCCTGCAGTGGTATAGAACAGTAGAACTTACTCTTTCTATCTAGCCATAATTTTGTATACTTTAACAAATCTCTCCCTGTGCCTCCCTTCCCCCTACCCTTCCCTGCCTCTAGTATCCTCTGTTCCACTTTTTACTTCTATGAGATCAACTTTTTTTTAGCTTTCACATATGAGTGAGAACATGCAGTGTGTAACTTTCTGTTCCTGGCTTATTTCACTTACCATAAGGTCCTCCAGTTCCATCCATGAATAACAGGATTTCCTGCTTTTTATGGCTGAATAATATTCCATTGTACATATATTCCATATTTTCTTTATCCATTCACCTGTTGGACACTTAGGTTGATACTGTATCTTGGCGATTGTGAATTGTGCTGCAATAAATATGGGGGTGCAGATGTCTCTTCAGTATAATGATTTCCTTTCCTTTGGATAAATGCCCGAGATTGCTGCATCACATGGTAATTCTATTTGCAGTTTTTTGAGGAACCTCCGTACGGTTCTCCATAGTGGCTGCAGTAGTTTAAATTCCCACCAATAGTGTATAAGAATTCCCTTTTCTCCACATTCTCACTAGTGTTTGTTATTTCTTTTTCTTTTTGATAATGACCATGCTAATTGGGGTGAGATGATAACTTACTGTGGTTATGATTTGCATTTCTCCGATGATAGTGATGTTTAGCATTTTTAAATATACCTTTTGACCATATGTATGTCTTCTTTTGAGAAATATCTGTTCAGATTATTTGCCTATTTTTTTTATTTCTTTATTTTCTTTTATTTATTTTTCCGTGGCAGGACTCGAACCTGCAATTTGCCCATTTTTTTATTTTTTATTTATTTTTTTTGAGACAGAGTCTTGCTCTGTTGCCTGGGCTACAGTGCCATTGCATCAGCCTAGCTCCCAGCAACCTCAAACTCCTGGGCTTAAGTGATCCTTCTGCCTCAGCCTCCCAAGTAGCTGGGACTACAGGCATGCGCCACCATGCCCAGCTAATTTTTTCTATATATTTTTAGTTGTCCAAGTAATTTCTTTCTATTTTTTAGTAGAGAAGGGATCTCGCTCTTGCTCAGGCTGGTCTCAAACTCCTAATCTCAAATGATCCGCCCGCCTCAACCTCCCAGAGTGCTAGGATTACAGGCGTGAGCCACTGCGCCCGGCCTTGCCCATTTTTTAATCAGATTGTTTTTTCTGTTGAGATGTTTGAGTTCCTTCCATATTATGGATATTAATTTCTTATGAATAGTTCACAAATATTTTCTCCCATTCTATAGGTTGTCTTTTCACTCTGTTGATTATTTCCTTTTCTGTGCTGAAGCATTTTTATTAATAGTTTTATATAATCCCATTTGTTTATTTTTATTTTTGTTGCCTGTGCTTTTGAGATCTTATAAAAAAATTTTTTTCAGACCAATGTCCTGAAGCCATATGCTTTTTCTGGTAGTTTCAGGTCTCATATTTAGGTCTTTGATCCATTTTGAGTTGATTTTTATGTAGGGTGAGAGGTGTGATCTAGTTTCATTCTTCTGCATGTGGATATCCAGTTTTCCCAGCACCGTTTATTGAAAAGACTGTCCTTTTCCCAGTGAATGTTCTTAGTGCCTTTGTAAAAAATTAGTGGCTGCAGATACGTGGATTAATTTCTAGGTTCTCTATTTTGTTCCATTAGTCTATGTATCTGTTTTTATGCAAGTACCATGATGTTTTGTTTACTGTGGCTTTGTAGTATATTTTTAAATCTGGTAGTATAATGCCCCCAGCTTTGTTCTTTTTGCTTAGGATTGCTTTGGCGATGTGGGGTCCTTTATAGTTCCATACAAATTTTTGGTGTTTTTTTTTTTCTATTTCTGTGAAGAATTTCCTTGGTATTTTGATAAGATGGTATTGAACCCGTAATTTGCTTTGGGTAGGATGGTTATTTTAACACTATTATTATTCTAAGCCGCAAACGTGGGATGTCTTTCCATTTGTATCCTCTTCAATTTATTTTATCTATGTTAATTTTCCTTGTAGAGGTCTTTCGCCTCCTTGGTTATATTTATTCCTAGGTATTTTGTTATTTTTTTGTAGCTATTATAAATGAGATTGTCTTCTCAATTTCTTTTTCAGCTAGTTCATTGTTCATGTATAGAAACACTACTGATTTTTGTATATTGATTTTGTTATCTTGCATCTTCACTGAATTTGTCTATCAGTTAGTTCTAAGAGTTTTTTGGTAGAGTTACAAAGAAATAATTTTTTAAAATCTTTACCCTTTTTCCTCCTCAATTTGAGTCTGAGAGTAATCTAGTTGGTTAACCACCTGTTTGAAATATAGCCATGCACTACATAATGATGTTTTAGGTCAATGTTGGATCGCATATATGACGATGGTCCCATAAGATTATAAAACCGTATTTTTACTGTACCTTTTCTACTTTTAGATACACAAATACTTACCATTGTGTTACAGTTGCCAAGAGTATTCAGTACAGTAACATGCTGTACAGATTTGTAGCCTGGGAGCAATAGGCTATACAATAGTCTAGGTGTGCAGCAGGCTATACTGCCTAGGTTTGTGTAAGTACACTCTATTATGTTTGCACAATGACAAAATTGCCTGACAGCACATTTCTCAGAACATAACCCAATCATTAAACAATGCATGACTGTATCTGCATGGTTATCTGTTTTACAACTCAATTTGACATCTAGTATCCATAAATCTTGGTGTCCCAGTTGAAACTTCCAATTTAACACTTGGTTCCATGTTATGGCCTTTCTTCCTCATCCATGGCTGATGAGAACAGGAGTGAACTCTTGACCTGAGGCCAGCCAATTTACTGGTTGAGTAAAGACCCATGATTTGGGTGTTCCAGCTCAAATAAACAAGCAGGGATGATCAAATTTGAGTGAGCAAATTTGAACAAAGTAATACAAGGCCACCAATTTATGGCAGGAATTCGAGCCAAAGAGTCCCAAAGCAGAGTCAGGACTCTTGTCAGAGGAAGCAAGTGAAACCAGTTGAGAGAGCCCATGAAGATTAGATCACAGGAGCACAGACGAGGGAGGTAGTGTGGAATCTGGGAGAAGGAGGAAGTCATCTCGGTGCCTGACTGCCCACGGGTAATGTTCCTGTGGGCATGCCGGGCTTGGCTTCTGGCTCTTCCACTTCCATAAGCTTGCCTTGCATCCTCTCATCCCATCCTCTTTATCTGCACCCACACAAGCGGCAAGCTTCTGTTTCTTGCAATTCAAGCTGACTGACTAGAACAGGAGGCAAATGAAGTTCTGGGTGTCTGGGTATCAAAACTCTGAGCCTTATTCCTTTCAGGTCATTCCTCTCCCCTCCCTGCATCAGGAGTATTAAATGCTGCAGCAGGTGAGAGGCTCCGTTCCATGGCTTGAGTGAAAAATGCACACTGCCAGCTGCATAGCACAAGCTTGGTGTTTTCTTTGCGGTTCGAATGCCACCCTTCTGGAGCTGGGAAAGGATATTGGCTCACAGGAAATCCTGCATCTTGTTCATGTTGTTACTTACCAGGTTTGGAGTATTAAGCAGACAAGCAGCAATTTGCTGCCAAGTGTGGAAGAGTGGTTCTCAACCCTGCTGCATTCATTGAACTCACCTGACGAGCTTTAAAACCTATCAGTACTGGGCCCCACCCAGGCCAATTAACAGAGAAATTCTGAGGATGCAGCTCAGGCTTGGTACTTTTTCAGATGGCCCCAGGTTATTTTAACGTATAGCCAGGGTTAAGAATCACTGGTTAAGTACCACACAGACTGGGTGGCTTAACAACATAAATGTGTTTCTCACAGTTCTGGAGGCTACAGATCCAAGATCAAGGTATCAACAGAGTTGATTTCTTCTGAGGCCTTGGCTTGCAGGTGGCCACCTTCTCCCTGTGTTGTCACATGATCTTTCCTCTGTGTGTGTTTGTGTCCTAATCCCCTTTCCCTATAAGGACACCAGTCATATCGGATTAGGGCCCACCCATATAGCCTCGTTTTACCTTCATTACCTCTTTAAAGGCCCCTGTCTTTAAACCTAGTCACATTGTGAGGTACTGGGGGTTAGGACTTCCACACAGGAATTTAAGAGGGTGCACAATTGGATCCGTTACACTTATTATATGTAAGGCACTGTTTGAAAAGTTTTATATCTATTGACTAACTTAATATTACTAACAGTCCCGTGAGAAATTATCTCCATGTCACGAATGAGGAAGCTGAGGCTCAGAGCGATCACAAAGCTGAGAGGAATGGAGCTCAGTTTCAAAATGAGGCCAGAACTGACGCTCTTCACTACTGCATTTTACTGCCTCACAACAACCCTGGCCACTAGTGAGGGTGGCCACGTTACACTGAGTGGAGAAAGGAACCTGGAAATCCCTAAACCCATCAAAGATTATTTCCTATTCACACTATCTATTCATTAAGGGGCCCGTTAGCAGATGGGAGTGAAATGAGGGGAGGTGGATGCTCTATTCCACAAAGTCACTCAGGGACCCAGGCTGAATGAGATTTCACCATCTTATGAATTGCACCATCTGAAAAAATGGTACAATTTTTTGCACCATTCTCAGTCCCTGGGACCCGGGAGAGAGATGGGAGAATCATATGTGGACTTCTCATTGCTTCAGCTGGAAGTGACACACATCATTTCCACTCATCCTTCATGGGCCAGGCCTGGTCATGTGACTCTGTCTTGCTGTGGGTGTGTGGGAAATGCAGGGGAGCTACGGAATAATTGTAGGCATTAATTTCTTTGCCACACTTCATGAGGTGGCTGTTATCCCTGGTTCAAGAAGCAATCTCAGATGAAGAAATATGCCTAAAGAGACACAAAGTTTGCAGCTGGGCCTCACACTCAGGTGGTCTCACTTGAATTCGTGTGGTCTTTCCACCTCATCAGTGACTGACTGACTGTAAGTGCCTCGAGGGGGTATTCTCTGCAGCATTTACCATTTATTTCTCCTGGAGGGCATCTAGTAAATGCTAAACACCACCAAACATAAGGTGACCCTAGAAACGTTCAGGTTGTAAATATAGATAATCGTGCTATTTTTATGAGGTGTGCTCATTAAATTATCAGGTGAAGTATCTAATGCCATCCCGGGAATAGAGAGATTCATGATAGGTGACTAAAAATAAAGGACTGATTCATTGTGGGTTGCTAATAATGTATTTTCAAAAAAAAAAAAAAAAAGCAGCCACCAAGTAGCATAACTCACGTGCATGTAAAAGATTACATTTACACTGGTAATGGCAGCTTTTTGCAGTTGCTGGAGCTCTGCCATCCCAAACTGCTCCAGGTACAGAGTTGACAGGTTGGAGGAAAGATGGTTTTTTCCCCCACTCTCTCTGTGATCAGCCATGACTGTGGTTGTTTATTAACCCATGGCATGAACAGGGAAAAGGAATTCTCTAAACTGAAAACTCCACACTTGTAGCTCAAACTTGGAAAGTGATAAAATTTCTCAACTTTTGCTTTTGGTCTATTGTTTTGATAATTGCATCTTAAAATATTGGGTATTTTCCAAATGGCCAGTGGTAGGGTCTGAATGTTTGTGTCCCCACAAAATTCATAAGTTGAAACCTAATCACCAATGTGATGGCATTAATAATAGGAGGTAGAGCTTTTGGAAAGTGATTAGGTAATTAGGCCAGGGCCCTCACGAAGGAGACTAGTCCCCTTAAACAAAGAGATCCCAGGCCGGGCACGGTGGCTCACACCTGTAATCCTAGCACTCTGGGAGGCCGAGGCGGGCGGATTGTTTGAGCTCAGGAGTTCAAGACCAGCCTGAGCAAGAGCGAGACCCCGCCTCTACTAAAATTAGAAAGAAATTAATCGGCCAACTAAAAAATATATAGAAAAAAATTAGCTGGGCATGGTGGCGCATGCCTGTAGTCCCAGCTACTCGGGAGGCTGAGGCTGTTGTAGGATCACTTGAGCCCAGGAGTTTGAGGTTGCTGTGAGCTAGGCTGACGCCACGGCACTCTAGCCCAGGCAACAAAGCAAGACTCTGTCTCGAAAAAAAAAAAAAAGAGATCCCAGAGAACTAGCACGCCCCTCCACTATGTGGGGACATAGCTACAAGGCTCCATCTATGAACCAGAAAGCAGCCCTCACCAGACACCGAATCTGCCAGTGCCTTGCTTGGCCATCCCAGACTCCAGAACTGTGAGTTTATAAGTCACCCAGTCTGCGGTATTTTGTTATAGCAGCCAGAACGGACTAAGTCAGCTAGTCATGCTGATAGGAAAGAAGAGTGTGACCCGAGCTGGGTAGCCCCTACCTGTGCTCGTCTTGACGTGGAACCACCATGTCCCTAGTCTCCAGCAGCAGACCCACTGACAGGGCCCAGGGGCCCCACATTTGGGTGTGTTGTGCCACCTCCATCCTGTACCTCTGTGAGCTGCTTATTTGCATAATATTCCCCTCGTAACTTAAATGCCATGTTAGGAGTTGTATCTGCATAAATACTGACACACCCGTCCCAAATCTCCCTCTCTGACCTGGGGACAGTGCCCCAAGGAAACTGTGATTCCTGCAGAAAGGGGCCTAAGGCAAGAGCTCCTAGGGCAGCATAATAGACCGCTCCCCCCCCAAAAAATTAAACAATGACAAAATAGCCACCCTTAATTAGCTTTACCACATGCCAGGCACTCCTCTAAGCATTTTATATATTAACTTATTTAATCCTCCCAACAATTCTATGGTACTACTATTATCCTTATTTTACAAATCAGGGCACAGAGAGGTTAAGACATTTGCCCAGAGTCTCAAAACTAGAAAGTGGTAGAACCAAGTTTTGATCATAGGCAGAATGGTTTCAGAGTTAGGCTTCTTACCCAGTAAAGAAAATAAAAAGAAAAAAAAGGGTTTAGAGAAAACGAACCAACATGATTGACAAGAAGTGACCCATTAATCCCTTTGTGTGTGGATCTTGTTGACTTCTGTAAGGCCCTGCATGAGACTGGGGTTACCTTCCCAGAGAGATCAGACCACATTCCGGCTGTATTTCCACAGGGATCTGGTCCCAAATGGAGCGGATCATTAAAAACACCTGGGGACTTTAAAAGCCATCCATTCAAGTCCTGCTTCTAAGCTACTAAGCCAGTCTGGGCCCCAGGAAATAATATTTTGCATTAAGCTCCCTCAGGTGTTTCTAATGCCAGGCTGTGGCGTCTCGGCCAGAGCAGAATCCAAATGTTCCCAAGCACATGGACGGATCAGAGCAGGCCTAAGGTGAAGGAGGTGGCCCAGGACAAACCACCCAGTAACACTTCTGTGCATGGGAAATGTATTTAAAAACAATTGTCAAGGCTAGATTTGAAGGGGAATATAGCCATGGTTTAAGACGGAAGAGTGTGCAGCTGGGAGGTCTGGCTATCATCCTTCCGCAGTCATGATGCTTTAGTGATGGGACTGGGGTCTGTTGAAAATACCTTTTATTGTTTCTTTTTCTTTTTACACAATGAATATGCCCCATTGCAGAAAGTGTCTATCAATAAAAAGAAAATAAAAGCATTGGCATTCTTACCACTCGGAGTTTACTGCTAACACTTGGGTATACAGGATCACTTCCTGCAAGATCAGCTTCCTGCCTCTTTTTGGGACAAGCCAGTGGCACAGCATTTTGCCATCTGCCCAGCCGTGGCCCCACTGAGTGAGGCACCAGCCAGGTACTCGTTCCTTCAGTAAGGCAGGGTTGCTGGAGCTTGCGGCCCTTCAACTAGCTGAGCCGGGGTCAGTCAAATGACTACCTGGTGGGCATTTGATAATCAAGGAAACTGAAGCTTAGAAAGGTAAATGCCAAACCCAGAATGTCTTCCCTGGCTGTGAGTTCTGACATCCCTGAAGCATAACTGCTTCTGGCAAAGGAATCAGGTGACTCCTCAGGGACATGATTCGTGAACGGGCTACAGAAAAACAGATGGGCAAAGCTCAGTGGAGCTTGACTTCGTGTAAATCCGTTATGACCACTGGCTCACCTATTTGTATAACCTAACCGGGGCTCAGTTTAGGGACATCCACCCAACAGGCCCAATGGTGGTTGCATTCCTACAGTTTTTGTGACCATACCCCTTCCTCCCTTTCTTACTGTCTCCCTGTGCAATGCGATCAGTTAGGTTTTGTCGAGCCTGAGCTTGCAATTTTAAAGTATCTTAATAATAGCTATTTTGATAGACTTACTTTAAAAAGATATTTGTAGTGTGCTGCAGGGGTTGGAAAACGTTTTCTTAAAAGTCAGATAGTAAATATTTTAGGTTTTGTGAGCCTCAAGGTCTCTGTCGCAACTGCTCGACTCTGCCGTTGTCACTTGAAAGCAGCCGTAGACAATATGCAAATGAATGAGCATGACCGTGTCCCAATAAAACTCTACTTACAAAAACATAGGCCAGGCTGCCAAACCCCTGATCTATTGATTATTCTTTAGTTTATCTAAAAAGCCTTTATCTGATGAAATGTCAAAAGAGAAATTCTTGAATCTTCAGAGTGAATATGTAGTCAGATCTATTCATCAAAGAAAGTTGCCTTTGTTATGAAAACTTTATTTTTTCTGCATTTTAATGACTGCCAGAACAGTGTTCTTGCTACACGTGTATCCTGTAACTATAGCCATACCGTGGAATTATTTAAGCTCTGAATATACACTTTGAGTCTAAGATATTGATATAGATAAAGGATGAAATATTAACCACCAATGCTAAAATTTCAGTCTTTATTCAAGCAGAAAATGCTCTCAAAGTAGCTAATTCTTTGTAGGAATATATTATGGTTATTTTTGGTATCAGTTAGTGGGGAAAACAAACCATCCCAAAACCTAAGGCTGTAAAATGATAATCATTTACTTAGCTCACGAGTGTGTGGATGGCCTGGGTGGTTCTTTTGGTCCGGGCCAGGCTTGAATGATACAGACTGAGCTCGCACATGGTCTTCAGGCAGCCGGTGAATCAGTCTGGAGCTGGCTGGTCTGCGATGGCCTTACGTGTCTGGCAGCTGGGTGGCTGTCAGCTAGGGCAATGGTGGGTGCAAAAGGAGGTACTGGATCTCATGGCTCTCGTTCCCCGGAAAGCCAGTCCAGGATTGTTTACATTGCAGTTCTAAGGGTCCAAGAGAGGTGTGGCCAATTGGGGCCATTACTGCAATCAACCTACCAGAGTTTCTAAGAGAATAGGCTGAATAATTGTATTTTAAAGATAGGACAGGAAACCTTACTGGCAACCGCATTAGCATTGTAGAGATGAAAGGAAAACCAGCGGGACCGACATATATTTTCACAACGTGGAAGCCTGCTCTTGTTGCTGAATGAATCCAAACAATGTCTCAGGTTTTATTCCAGTTCACCTGACAGGCCTGTCCGAACTCCAACATTTTTCCTAGCGTTTGCAATTGTGCTCTGCCTTGAGAAAGCTCTGGGTATGAACATTCAAACTGTCAAGAGAGAAATTAAAATATTGTTCTTTGATTGACAAGAATTCTTTTAATTTTTCGCAGAAGGTTTTGTTATGAAGTTCCTTGAAATAGAGAGTTCTCTATTCACCATGCAATTTACTTCATACAAATTTGACATGAACATTTTCTGGGAACTGCTATCACGTGAAACCTGACACATCCTTGTTTCTCTGGGGACTCCTCAGGTACTAAGATGATACTCTTAGTTTTGTTTTTCACCATATTTATATATATATATGAAAAGGCCAAATCTGTGACAATAGTACCTCTTTCTTTCTTTTTAGGGTGTCAATCCACATTGAGGTTGAAGGAAAAATACTGGATAGCTAAGTTCAGCAGCTGTGAGTTACAGCTTCAGTTCAGCTAGATGGCACAGGTATTAGAAAGTACAGCAGGCTTGGAGCCAGGAGATCTGGGTTTGGATCTCATCTACAAATATTCTCTTTTTCACAACACAGCATTTAACTTTTCTTGGCTGTAGTTCATTAGGGTAGATACCTCCAGTGTCTATTAGTACATGATTCTATTCTTGACAGTGTGATTTTGCTGGGTCTCAGTTTCCTTATCTGTAAAGTGGGGCTAATGGTACCTACATTATCAATTTCACTGGATGCTAAGGATCAATGAAAAAAAATCAGAAGTGAGTTTTTATAAAGCTCCTAAAGATTGAACTTTAGGGCAACTCAATTGCATGCCTTTTTTCTAAAAAAATATTCTTTTACACCTAATTTTGTATTTAAAATTTTCTTAAGGAGGATCTTCAATTTTGGCATCCTTCAGGATACCAAAACCTGAACATGCCTCCAGAGATAGTTTATAAAGAAGTACTTTATTAGGGCTCTATGGCTTAGAACCAGGGATCCTGTTCTTTCATTTAAGACTTCAGCTCTAAATGCAAATACTTCTGGAATGAGTAGCACACAAAGTTTTATTTGTCATTTACACTTTAGTGTGAGTTAGTAGTTAGAGATTTTCCTGAGAACAGATTCTACCAGACAGTGAGAGAGGAGCAAGCATGAAGTGGGAGACCTCAGAATGAATGGGGAGTGGGAGAGAACTCAGAGAAAGTAGGGTGATATTCAAGGTCAGACTCAGGCAATTACCAAACAGAAAGAATATTCTAGCCATAGTCCTGGAATAGGATTCTGGGTGTCTTTAGTTATAAGAACCTAGGGGAGATTCAGAAATACTAGGGGAAGGTTCAGAAAGTCATACACCAAAATGTTGACAAAGCATTTATCTTTGGGTGGCATGAATATTTTTATTTTCTTTTTTGTGCATGCTTGTATTTTCCCCCAATTATAAAGTTGACATGAATTCTCTGTATCAGATTTTTTTTTTTAATATTTGAAAAAGACTCTACATTTCAAAGCAAAAAGTACAGAGGAAACACCAAATACTATTGGACCAAAGCTAGACTGAGTTACTTAGAGCTGAGTCAGATGAAGGCCTTTTCTGAGTGGTTTTATATTTCCTGACAAATATACCTATTTGAAAGAAGCATTTTCCTCCTTAAAGCTGATTCAAACTAAATAAAATATTTTAAAACTATGTAAAATTGAGCCTAGTTTTCTTATAGATGCTATTAAGAAACTATTAGGATGAAAACCTTTTCCAGGGCTCATTCACGTTAATTCAATCCTTCAGTCATTATTTATTGAGTGCTGGTGTGCGCGAGGTCTCAGGAAGAGTAAGACTTGATCCCTGCTCTCAAGATGCTCAAAGCCAAAGGAATGAGACAGGTACAAAGACAAGAGCCATCAAACTGTCTGTGACACGTGCTCCAGCCCTATTGACTCCTGCCGCCTCAATCTAGTGGTCTCAACCCCAGAGACACAGAGAATTTTGGACAGCACTTTAGATGTAAGGCAACTCCTCTGTAAAGCTATTTGTTAATCGTCACCACCAACATATACACAGATCAAATTTCAGCCCTTGTTCCAGAGCCAGGATTTTAAAACCTTGGTGCCATTCCCTGGCTTTCCCATGGAGACTTCATCCCTGAGTATTCTGGAATATCCTGGAACACACTGTCCTCTTCAAACCCACCAGCCTTTCCTGCTTTGCTTCTGCCAGGTTCCAGTCTCACCAATGTCACACTTCCCTCCTAACGAAAAGGGAGGGAAATTCAAAACACCTGCATGTGATTTGTGACTGTTTCTCCTAATTGTCCCCAAGATCTGCTGCTCTACCTTCCTTCCCCAGCTGTCTGATGAGTCCCACAAAGGAGAGACACAGACTTTGAAGGGACTGGAGCAGAAGAGATGAATTCCAAGTGGAATGGGCCATCTGAGAAGGCTTCCTGGAGGAGATGTCATTTAATTTGGGCCTGGGAATGTGGGTATAATTTCAGAAGGTGAGAATGACACTTTCTGGTAGTGGGATCTCTGTAAGGAAAGGGGTCAGAGGTGGGCAAATAGAAGGTGGGTTTGAGGCTGGCAGATTGGATCTGCTTTGGGATAGCTGCCCTGGGCTTGGAGGAGTGCAGTGTGGGGCAGGGAATTCATGGAGGAGAGACGATTGGCAGCTCTTCCACAGTGGGTCTTGCATGCCAATCTAAGGAGTTTTAAATTTATTCTTTGTGCAAAACAGATAACCCTTAAACGTGGTTGAGGAGGAAGCTGCCATAGAATTATGTGTGTTGAAAGCGAGCACAGAATCCCTCTCTGCAAATTCTGCACACAGCCTTTATTCTTAGATCCTCTTAGTAGACCAGCTTGCCTAGAATGAGACTTAGGAGGTGATGCTCATATATCAGAACTTTATAATCAGCCCCCAGAGGCCTGCAAAGGTATATGCTCCCAGAGTAGAGAGTTATTTCTTCTTCCTCTGCTCTATACAGAAATACTTATTGAGTCTAGGCAGATCCATGGGAGTGCACTAGTAAGCCTCAAAGCATGAAAACTTTACTAAAATCACTCCATGTGCAATTTCAACACATGAACTCAGGATCCTGCATCAAGCAAAAGAGATATTGGGAAAAATAGATCTCCTATTATTTTGTTGTGAAAAAGACCAGGTATTCACTCTCACCGGCCTCTATCACAGGACCGAGGGAGGCAGATTCAGCTCAAAATGAGGCAAACAGGCGAATTCCTCTCAGGGAAGAAACGCATTAGAGAAATAATCCCTCCAGAGTCGTTCTGAAAATTGCCTTTGCTGATCCATGATGGAAAAAACAAAGCGCATTTCATGAATTCAGCCAAGTTAAATCCTGGAAAATTATCTGAGTTTTAAAAAATTTCAAAGCAGAGCTTAAAAGCATTTAGCTGGTTTTTGGGAGCTGGGGAAAAGCACACATACATGCACACAGACACACGCACACACACGCACACACTCCCAGTGGCAATTCGTGTCTTAATGGGTCTCTCTTTATAAGATAGCGCCTCTAACTGAGGGTAGTATCATTTATTGTTCGTTTCCTGCAGGGAGAGGGAGGCAGAGGGCTAGGGAGGCACGAATTTTAAAACAGACTCCAAGAGTCAAACCATCATACGGTATTTCTCACTGGGGGGAACCTGAGTCCCTTGTGTTGGTCATTGTTGAAAAAGTGGAAGCATGGAGTCTTGTGGGTGGGAGTTCATCCTGAATTTTCATGGCTGCATTTTACACATAGAACAAAGACAGCTGACATCTCTCTGGGGGACATGCACCCAGGGAAACAAGCAGAATTCTTACCATTTTACTTTCACCTGCTACATGCTCTTTTGGAACAGGCCATGAGACATTGAGACAAAGGATAATCACCTGCTCGCTCTCTCTAGCGCCCTGCACTTCTGTTGCAACGCCTGGCCAGGGTGTGATACAGATCTTGCACCCATTGGCCCGGGGCTCCTTGGAATCCAGAGGTAGTAGAGACTCAGGGCACATATCCCCATGGATGGAGCATAGGTGACAAGGCTGAGCTGCCCGGTGCCCTCATAGAATCAGTCCCAGTGATGGCTGCCACAGCACAGCAAGTGACCAAGGGCCAGGGAGACAGGTGACTCGAAGAGCATTTGAGCAGCCTATGAGATGGGGCCGGTACAGGGAGGAGCCAAAGATGCTTACACTGGATTATTAGAAAGACCTGTACTTCTGGCCAGATCACACAACTGTCTTAGGCAGGACAGAAAACTGTTGACAATGTTTCTCTGAGTCGATTGGTTTCCCAGGACATGATTCCATTTGAGCACTTATGCAAGGACTGTCATCCAAGAGGATGAAGACAGGGAATTATTCTTAAGGCCTTGCTCAATGTCCTCTCTTGCTACAGTGCCATCAATTTGTCTATGTCCGGAGCCCCACCAGGGTCTTGTTCAGCTCAGGAAGGGAACCCTAATCAGAGCAGACCTAGGAGGCTGTCCCGGCATGTGCCTTGTCACTGGATTCTATAATAACTGAGCATTTACTAAGTCCCGGGCCTTGTAAGAGAAGAACATATGAGGAGAAAAGCACACAGCCTCTTTCCAGGCCCTGGAGATGTTGCAGAGGGGAGGCCCTCACTGGCCTGGTTAATGCTCGTGGCGGAGGGCCCAGGGCTTGCGCTCAGGGCCCTCAACATCTACCCGTCGAGCGGGCCTCACTCCCACCAGGTCCTGGCTCAGAAGCCACCTCCTCAAGTAGGCCCACTCTGAGCACCCTATTTTTAAGTTGCGGTCCCCCTGATTCCCTTACCCCACTCTAGTTTTTTCTTTATTTCCATACATGCTTCTTTCAACCTACCATATAATTTGCTAAGTCCTTTGACTGTTATCTATGAACAGTATCTTCTCCCAAGAATATCAGCTCTGCAAGGCAGAGATTTTTGCCTGTTTGGTTCATTATTTTGCTCACCGCTAGCAACCAAGTGACAGAGTAACTGTAAGTGCAGCCCTGGGTGCCCTTCCCGCCCACTCGTGTAGATCGGGCTGGGCTGGACTCCCACTGGCGCAGGCCCCTGGATTGCACCTGAGCAATCTCTGATCTGCAGCTCAGACCACTGCTTTCTTCTCCTCGTGTTATGAATGAACATTGAGTACTTGTTAGCTAACAGAGGGATCTGGGGCTAAATCTTATAAAGCTCTGTCACTAGGCTGGGAACAGAAACTGTTTCTTTCTCACGTCTGTCCTGTCTCTGATCACAGTGCCTGGGATTTCATAGTGCTCAGTGCATGTTGATGGACTGAACTGAAATTTAGTACCCTCCCCCGCAAACACAGAGTCCTACAGCATACTGTTTTTGTCACCCCGGATTTGGCTGTACCTAACTGCATGTCTCCAATCCCAGCCACGTGCTGCGAAAGGCTGGTTTGGGGAGGGGGTGGGGGCGGGGAGCGAGTCCTGTTCCTCGGCACCAGTTTGTGCCACAGCTTCTCCCTCTTCTGTTCCTAAAATTCCTCCCTAATGAGTTGCCCGAGTCCTCGCAGATGTCTGCTCCCCTTGCTGTCCTTGCCTGCCGTCTCTGAGTCAGCCCGGATTTAATCATGCCCCTCCTTGCTGATTGGACCCCAGATCTCCACAGTCGGAAACATTATTTACATCTCTCAGCTCCTTTCTAGGTTATCCAAGATAAGCAAGGGGAGGAAGTAAAAATAGGACATAAAGGCGTAGAAATGCTCCAACGAACTCAAATGGTCTTAGCGGGCCAAGAGTGAAGTCTTTCTGACTCTCGCCTGCTGGTGGGTTCCATTTCCAAGTCATCAGCCTGCAAGCAGCAAGGCGAGGCGTAGCCGCAGGAATTCCATACACTTGCTTTGGTTCCGGAAGGCTAACTGCAGATCCTTGCAGCCACCTTTTCCCCCTTGCCCGGGGCTTTGAAGAAGTCTGCAGAAAGTTGATGGTCCTGCACAGGACCTCTCTGTGGCTGTCAGGTGAGAGCTTATGTGTGGGGAAGAAGCCTTTTTGCCAAACTAGATCCTTCCTCTGCAGCCCAAAAAGGACCGTAGAAGGGGTATCTGGTGTTCGGGAACCCCTTACCTATTGTTATAACCAAGAGAGGGAAGCCAAAAGCCTTGAAGAGGAACACTGTTCCCTCACACTGCTGCGTCTCTGGGAGATTATCTCCACAGTTAGACAGCTGGGTCAGATGCAGTTGAACCGCAGTGGGAGGGCAGGGACAGGAATGCAGGTCCTCTCAATGGGAGAACATTCTCCTGGTACCAGGATTCCTTTGCTTCAGAACTCTGACTACTGTGGCCATCAATGCCCCCTGGTCATTTGGAGAGTGGATGACTTTGGGGACCCAGATCCCCATATTAGCTCCTAGCAAGTAATCAAGTCCTTTGAGAGAATGGAGAGAAGAAAGCTGTGGGGTAAGGGAACAGGGTACCTGGTCCAAATGGTGTGTGCCCTCTGCCTTCTTCTCAAGTTTGCTGCCTTGCCAGGACATCGCCCATACCTCTGCCATAGAGGTCACTCCCATCCCCACCGTGGCACACACGCTTTCTTGAACCGAGACAGAATTGGTTAGGAAGTGGTCATAAACTCCAGCTGGAGTCTCAGCAGGAATATGTGAGGTGGTCCCCACCCTCAGATCTGAGTCATCAGAAGACAAGGGGAGTCAGGCCCACATCACTCCCTCTGAAGCTGCCCATGGCAGCTGCTTCTCATCATCCCCCAAAGTAGGTGTGGCAGGGCTGACCCACTGGCAGCACCAGGCTGGGATTCCTCCGAGAATCCCACTGCTGCTGGGTGGCACTGCCTAGGCACCCTGCTCCTCAGCTGAGGCCAGGATGGTCGGGGTGGGGGATGGGTAGGTGGTGTGGCCCATCTAATTCGTGAAAGGGCCACAGTTCAATTTAGCGTGCCAGCTGTAAAGGCCAGTGTCCTCTTCCAGAGAATAAGGACAGGTTAAAAATGAAAAGAAAAATTAGGAAACAAATCCTAGACGTCTCTGTTGATGTTTAGCTTTCCATTGTACCTGGAATGGGGATATTTCACTCTATCATCATGTGCTGGATATTGGCCTGTGACTTGATTTGGTTCGTTTGGGTAGGAATTAATTTTTAAGATGTCTTATATCATAGGAATAATAGAGACTCCCACCTACATGCATAACTGTAAGTTACAAATGCCTGCTTTGTCTGGGAAGTCAATAAAACCCATGCTAACCCAGGCTTTGCTGTCTGTTAAAATTGTTGTCTATCTATGTGTTATGATCATTTCTAAATATTTGTTGTGGCTCCTATGAACAATATAAGGAGTGCACAATAGGTAGAAATCATGGATAAATACTTCTCTTCCTTGTTATTGTCCAGAAGCGGTTTCAAATCTTGGCCAAGACATATATTCAATGTGTTTTGCTATCTGTTTCCTACTGGCTTTTTACAGAAGAATTGGCTTCTCTGTGAGTAATTGTTCAGCAATATCACCTATTTGGAAATGCATGTTCACGCACTCCAGGTGGAGCATCTTCCTTCAGAGCAAACATTTAAAAAAGAAAATGCTGATTGAAAATGCAGGTACCAACTGACCAGTATTTATAGGATGTTTTCTGAAATGGCCAGCTTTACACCCGGGAGTGCCCTGCATAGCCTGAGAAGGATTAGGGAAAATAAGTCCTATTTCATTTGTTTGCTTGCTCTTTGAAGGATGCCCCGTGACACTATGAACCTTTGGACTGATGTCTGAGAGAAGAAACACTGAAGGGTGAATGAAATGTCAGTTAATTCCGTTATGCCATTTATCGACATCCTGGCTGAGCTCGATCTATCCCCAGGGTACTTTCTACTGTGGAGCACATTTAATGGGAAATATAGATCGTGTGGTCCTAACAATCCAACAGAGGTAATCACAAGTCCCAGGTTTGACAACCGAAGATGTCAATCTGAGAATCAACGGAACTGGATAGATTCCTGCTGTTCCTCCACGTGCCATGCTCTGTGAGCTTGGGGACGTTTGTAAGGACTGGGTTAATATTCTGTAATTGGAGCATCATCCACGTGCTGTGAATTACATGGGACAGAAGACCTGAATTCAGCCCCTCTCTTTATCAGTTATCAGTTGATAGCTCTCGTTAGCCATCAGTCCTCCCACATGCAAGGGTATAACCATAGATAGTCACTTCCTGAATACACTGTAAAACGTTGAGAAGACACTAAATGTAAACCATTGTTATCACTATGACAGTAGCCCTAATACCTTTCTTCTCTACTTTAAATTGTGCAACAATAACTCGTAATTTCCTGAGTTATTTGTCTTCTCACTGCCTTCCCCTGGCCTGCAACACAGCAGATCTTCTGGGAGCCATGGGAAACCAGCCACCTCAGTTCCCTCCTTCAAAGATAAAAAGCCAAGGGGACAACTGGCTTTAATGAGACCATTTGAAGGATTTTCCACTGTAACAAGTTACCTACCTAATAACCCCCTCAAGGTAAACTCCAGCTTGGGTAAGTAAGGTAAAATCAACAATCATGTCCTTCATTGAACTTCCAGAACTATATGGAATTTAGTGTAATTTAAAAAATATCAAGAATGTTTATTGCAGCACAATTCACAATTGCAAAGATGTGGAATCAACCCAAGTGCTCATCAATTCATGAGTACATTAATAAAATGTGGTATACGTATACCATGGAGTACTACTCAGCCACAAAAATGAATTAATATCTTTTACAACAATCTGTCTGGTGCTGGAGACCATTCTCCTAAGTAAATATCACAAGAATGAAAAACAAACACCACAAAACTCAATGGAAATCATGCGGGTGGGAGTGGGGAGGAGAGGATGGTGAAATCATACCTAACAGGTACAGTGTACACTATCTGGGCGATGGGCACACTTATAACTTTGACTCAGGCAGTACAAAAGCAATCCATGTAACCAAAACATTTGTACCACCATAATATTCTGAATTTAAAAAAAATTGTAAACTATGTATAAAAAACGTTTCCAAAAAAATAATGTATCTTATCCAATGATTACATTCATTAATCAAATAATGTAAATTAAATTATTATGCTCCTTTATGATTGCTAACTCTGATAAACCATTCCCTTCCAGCCTGACCGTTGGCACACTTATGAAATCAAAGCTTCCTCATTTCATCATAATGAATTTGATAAGACATAAAGAATTTCACCAGTCATGTGTGGGTGTTGCAGTAGCAGGTAGCTGAGGTGAGGCAGTGACCTTGACTTGCAAGGGTTGCACAATCCAGAAGGAAGCACAGGTTGCATATTGTAGGAAGGTCACATCTGTCTTTGCTGTCGCAGATCTTTATGTGATTTAGATTAGGTCAAAGACTTGAAGTTCAAGCCATAGTAAGCAGAGTCCTCAATTTCTATCTAGAAGGCACTTTAGAGATACGATAGTCTAAACTACCCAATGTGTGGTCAAACTCGGGCAGCATAAGTATACCCTGGAGCTGGTTAGAAATGCAGAATGACAGGCCTTGCCCCAGACTCTTGAGTCAGAGTCTGCAGGTGACAAAATTTTCAGGGGATTGGAAGGCTCATTAAAGTTTTAGATGCACGAGTCTAACCCATTCCCCTTGTTTTATAGATGACCAAGCTAAGTCACAGCAAGTCTATATGACCTGTTCAAGAGATACACCTACCTTATAGTCTGGGTCTTAAACCTGTGATTTGAGTAGCAGTGAGTTGTGGGCTTGGTCCCCAGATTGAAACTGGGTCCTCCCAAGGAAATGTGGAATAGTGATATCAAGCATTGCTTATTCAGGGAGTCAGTTCTCAAACTTGGTTAAATGAAAATGTCTACACTATTCGCACAAATGGGTTAGTTCTCACCACAGCGCCACAACTCTCCTTATTGCAGGTAGAATACTTGGATGCCTTGAAAATGGAACTATTAAAATGACAGGAAAAAGGAATGCAGTTTTGCATGTGGGAATAACGTTCAGTGTTGAGGTGGGGTCTGCTTCAGGGCCTTTTCTCTTGCTGTTCTCTCTGCTGGGATGCTGTACCTCTGAATCTTCACATGGCTCCCTCTTACCATCCAACTCCCACCCTCGGAGAAGCTTTTCTTGGCCACTCTGTCCAGAGCCAACTTCTCTCCCTATCTCATCCCCCTCACTCACTCTCTATCCCCATGATCTTGTTTTGTTTTATTTACAGCAATTATAAAAGGGAATTATTTAGTTTAACACTTTGTTGTCTGTCTTCCCTTTCAAAGCATGTATGTTTGATGAGAGCAGAGATCTTGCCTCTTTTATACACTGCTACATCCCTGCCAACCAAAAACAATGCTTGACATGTGGTAGGTGCTCAATAATTGTTTGCTAAATGAATGAGTAAGTCATTTAGAATAAAGTTTGCTATGTTCATGGCTAGGATAATCATAAATAAGAGCTAACATTTATTGACTTTTACAATGTGCAGGACACAGTGCTATATGCTTTAAGCACATTATCTTATTTAATTTTAATTTTTTATTAGGAACATTTCTTAAAAACAGGCAGCTTAGAAGTTGTGGTATTAAGTGCCCCTTCCTGTAACTGGGGAGACTCACTGAAACATGGCCTTGATCTCAGGAACATTTCCTTCAGGAAAGCACCAAGTGGCCCTCCGCACGAAGTGGTCCACACCGGCTGAACTTCTCGAGGGCCCAGGCTGCAATGATCTGACCGGGGAGGTCACTGTACCTCATCCTGTGCTTCGGGCCCCTGGCCAGTTTTCCTTTGAGTGCGTGAATAGGGACAACCAGACTTAGAGGGACAGCTTGGAATGAAATGTCCTGGTATACTTTCCAAAGTGATGACAGAAAAATACTAACTCTGGCCCATGACCCTTTACATGACCTGTAAAACCATTTGTAACAGAAAATAACTTGTGCGTAGAGGAATGTGATGCCAACCAGAGGACAATCCTTGGTCTTCTCATTTTTCACCAAAGAAACAAAGCAAATAGACCAATTTTGGCCTCAGTCATCAAGCGCATTTTATGATGCCCACAGAGAGATGAAGGGCAATGAAATGGCCCTCACAGCGGCAACGCAGTACTTCTGTTCATTTTTTCTTTTTCCAATTTAAAATTTCCCAAAGTGCTCAGTCTCCATGGCGCTCTCCACCTTGGTTTCCGCCAGCTGCACACATCCACAGCAAACAGCTGCTGCCGCTGACTCAGTCGGCCTGGGCCCACCAACCCGTCGGGAAGTCGGCCAGAAAGGCACGTCGGCAACAAGAAGCAGGAGGATGGGGAAGAACAACTTGAGTAAACGCATTTCATTCCAGACAAGAGCTTTTTAAAAAGCTGTTTAACATTTAAAGTTCTATTATTATTTTTGGCAGCATATTGAGTCCATGTCTCTTTTTTTGGCTACTTTTCTAGTACTTTATGTATCTGGAAGTAAGATTTGCAACTGATTTCAGTAACACTGGGGAACATTTTCCAGTGTAATCATAGGAGGTATTTAAATGTTATTTTGTATACGTATCAAATAACAAGTATAACTTAAAATGACTATATAAAATGGCCTATAATATCATTTATGTTTATATGTCATAGATGCAGAAAATGCCTTAAGCATTGGTCATTGCAGAATTTGTTGTATAGCTAAAAAGATTAAATCTAATAATAATTACCCATAGATCCCACATTAATTACTCAATGCAAAAAATTAGATGGGTAAATAAGACCATGGGTGGTCCCTTCCATCACATGGTCAGTGGCGAGGCCTGGTGTCTTTATTTGAATAAACTTTTTATTATGGAACATTGCAAATACACACAAAAGTAGAGAGCCTGTGTGCCCATCATCCAGGTATTCATATATCGACCCTGTGTATTGATGTGAGAAGAGGGCTGATACTATGTGGGACTCCTGGCTGCTGGAAGGCAAAACAATTGTCTATCATGGCAGGGGTGGCTCTGTAACTGGTTGTCCGTATTAACTATTTGGAGCTGTAGGTAAAATAGGTAGCTCACAGGCTTAACCCCAACTTCTGCTTTAAGACATCAGGCAAAAAAATAAATTCAAATTGATACACATTTATTAATCTATCATGAGCCCACAATTGTCCTAGATATTGTGATGGATATAGTTGTTAAAATATTGGAATGGTGGATAATTTCCATTTTCCCTTTTAGATATAGCCTTCCTATCACCCCACCCTGACCAGCATCCCAGGAGGCAGATCTGTCTGTACTCGATCCCAAGTCCCCTGCCCTCTGGCTTCTGCTGGGTTGTGCCAAGGGCTAGCAGGGAGAGGGACACCACAGAAAGACGGAGAGTAGAGAACTAAGCAGAGAGGGTTCACACAGGTTCATACAGCATGTGAGACGGTGCTGCAGGGCCTGACTATCCAGCCAAGGAGTTCTAGGTCATTCAAAAAGCAATAGGACACTAACTGTCACTAATAATTAGGATAACCACAATCAAAACCACAATGAGATAGCACTTCACACCCACTAGGATGGCTATGACTGAAAAAACAGAAAATAGTAAGTGTTGACAAGGATGTAGAGAAATTGAAACGCTTGTGCCTTGCTGGTGGAAATACAAAATGGTACAGCCACTGTGGAAAACAGTAGGACAGGTAGGTAGTTTCTCAAAAAATTAAATATAGAATTACCATATAATGCAGCAATTCCACTACTTGGATATATAACCAAAAGAATTAAAAGCAAGACCTCCAATAGATATTTGTGTACCAACATTCATAGCAGTGTTATTCACAATAGCCAAAAGGTGGAACAACACAAAAGTCCATTAGCAAATGAATGGGTAAATAAAATGTGGTATATACATACAATGGGATATTATTCGGCCTTAAAAAGGGATACAATTCTGATACATGCTACAACATGTATGAACCTTGAAGACATTATGTATGCTAAGTGAAATAAGCCAAACACAGAGGGACAAATATTGTATAATTCCACTTATATCAGGTACCTAGAGTAGTCAAATTTGTAGACGCAGAAAGTGTATTGATTATAGGTTACCAAGGGCAGGGGAGGGAGAAATGGAGAATCAACTTTTAACTGATACAGAGTTTCAGTTTGGGGAAATGAAATAGTTCTCAAGATAATTGGTGGTGATGGTTGTAAAACAATATGAATGTACTTAATGCCACTGACCTGCCCACCTAAAAATGGTTAAAATGGCAAATTTTACATAATGTGTGTTTTACCACCAGAACAAAAAAAGTAACAGGTAGACTTCGCATCTTCACCCACAAGCAAAGTCTTGAAAATTTGATTGGAGAAGTAATATAGCCACAGTGTACAGGATTAAAATATGCTTCCTCGCCCTCAACCTGCCCAGTAAATTACTTACCTTGTTACAAAAAAAAAAAAAAAAACCAAAAAATAAAAACAGGATTAAAAAAATTAGAAACTTTGTAGACATGGTCTAAGGAGGTAGGCAAGACCTGGGAAGTTGGCAATATGGAGACCTCATTTATTCCTTATTGCAGCTCTGTTCATTGTTATTCCCACCTGGAGAAACCGGAGCTGAGAAGGATTAACTAACATGAGGAGCTGTTATTAATTGGCAGACCAAAATTGAACCTAATACCAGAGCTCTTGGGTTCTGTCAGAGTTGCCAAAAGCAGGCAATTATATATACGAGTTTTCCAATAGACATGATGAGTTCTAGTTCCTTGCATTGTTTTTAGGACAGGAATGAGAATGAAGTATTGTGCCAAGACATAAGTCCAACTACACTATTGCTTCTTGTTTATATTTCTTGTTTGCTGTATAATTTTTTTAAAGGTTTTCATATCATGACCATTTCAATTCACTGATTCTCATAGAACCCTGGGAGGTAGGTGAAATAGATGGATTTAAACCCATTTTACAGATGAGTAAATTGAGACACAAAGGGACCCTGACTTGTCAAAGGTCAAACAGTTAATTTGCTGATGGGTGAACAGGGGCTATATCCCAGGATCCTTGTCTCTGGGCTGCTGGTATTCACAACAGCAGAGGTAGCTCTATAGTGGTTCTTAGATATGATTACAGCACTGACCTAGGCTGAGCACCATTGCATGCTAGTATCTCGCATACACACATTGTAGTTGAAAACAAGTTTTTAAGAAAAAGTTTTAAAGAAAAAACACAAACTCAAAATTGGAAATACAGTCTTCATTAACAATTATTTTCTGAAAATTGGGGAAAGACCATCATTAGTTGAATTTTAGAATTTGAAAAGTTCAGACATAAAGATTAAAGCATTACTGCTTTTTGCTTCTGTAATCTCTCCTTTGCCAGCCAGCATTTCTGTGAGTCAGGGACACTTAAAAGGAAAATCTAACCCTTTTGAAAAGCAAATCCACCCAAGAGATTAATATTTATTAGGAGCGAAGTGCATCTTTTTTCACAGTTGATCCTAACTGCCTTTTTATTCCCACTTCCCAAACGCAAATGTCTAATGCGCACCTGCAGAATCTTGTCTTCTAACTTTATTCCTTCAGTCAGCAAATAGTGAGCATTTAACATACGCAAGCACTATTCTGGTCTCTTGGGATATATGTTAGTGAAGAAACAGATAAGAATCCCTGTCCTCTAGGAGCTTACGTTCCAGCCACTTTGAAGGTAATTTACTATTCAGATATCAATAGCATTAAATGCATTGATTTCTAAGGAAATAGAGTCCATCACAATATTCTGATATAGTGCTGGTTTCTTATCACAGCCTTTCAATTACCGCATCTGCTGGCAAATAATCAGAATAAGGAATATTAAAAAGAAATATTCCTATAAACTCAACACGTGCTTTGAATTCTCCTGACATTTGGGATGAGACAGCTGAGAGCCTGATAGAAGTTCTCAGATAGTAGACCTTAAGCAAATTATTTTTCTGTAGTGGGGCAAAGGATTAAGGTCAAATCAGAGTCAGAGAAGAACCTCCTTCATAGCAGTCAATTCTAAAGAAATCTTCCCTTCCTTTCCCTACTCTAAGCATTATGCTAACTATCCATTGCTTGTGAATTTCTGACATATATTTTGTTTTTCTGCACAGAGCTCAGAAATGATAGACAAAGGGTTCTGGGTGGAAATAAGGCAGAATTGAGTGAGAGGAAGGGATGATAGAGCAGTTTAGTGGCTTATATCCTAAGAAATGTCAACAGGCACAAAACTAAAAACATTTCTTTGTCTCTCATATTGCCTCCCAATGTAGCCTGATCCTTTTGAAATGTAATGCAGGCTTGAAACTTCCAAGAGACTATTTACAACTCAAGGGAACCCAAAATCTGAAAGTGTTAGGTGATGGGGGAGTAGTGTGGTTTATTTCCTTTAGAAAATGTCTTAAAGTATAGATATAAATGAATTCAGCAAGTACATTTTTAAAAAAACAAATGTGAAAAATGTTGAACTCATATACTTATAACTTTATGTTCATGAGAGCTCTGACTAATAAATTAGGGTTTTATGTGTTTCTTTGATTAAAATTGTTATTTCGAGAGACTTGTGCATTCTATGTATTTTTTAATTTAAAAAATCAGCCTATTTGGTGGGTAGTTTGTTCACAGTGCTATTTGGCATTTCCCTTATCCCCAAGATTTAAGTTCTAAAAAATTTACTGTTCTTTAGGCTATCATGAGGAGTTATAATTTTCTTGGTTTTCTTAAAAATGACATTTGCCATTTTGTGACTTTTGAATGTGGATGGGAAGATGACAAATAGTTGAATAAACATCCTTAGGAACTACCAGAGAAGTTGCGTTAAACCGTGGAATGTGTCTCGGGGATGGGTGCAGGAGAGGGGAAGATTTCTTCCTAGAGCAACTGCTGAGCAGAAAGTCCTGGCTGGCAGGTGAAGTGCTTTTTTAAGCTTTCAAGCTTTAAGTGCTTCTACTCTGCAGTAGGAATGAAGAGACTGCCCTTGCTTAAGGTTTAAAAAAAAAGGTACCTAATTAGGATTAATAAAATAGCGACCTCCTGGGCGAAAATCTTATTGTAACTGTTTACCCTAAAAATTCTATTTTTAAATGAATTTTATTATGTTTCATGCTTTCCTCATTGATGAAGACGCTTCCTGTCATAGACCTTCTTGCTTTAATCCTGATGGGCACTTCAATTTAATTAGCGTACAATCTCTTTAGCTATAAACTAGACCTGTAGCCTTTCCCAGATTACATTTTAGAGAGAGGTTTTCTTAGACCTCGTTAATTTAAAATTGGAAAGATTGCTAGTCTCTCTGCAATGCTGAAATGTGTGTGGATAGAAGTCATATTCATAAAGAGGAGGTGGAGAGGCGGCCTGAGTTATCTTATTCTGACAGCTAGATTTGTGTGTGTGTGCTTTTCCATGAGGGGACATTGTTCAGATAAAAAAAATCAGCCATGAGCTGTTAACTATTAATACAAGTCCTCCATTCTATTTATAAGTTTAAGAAACTGAGTTGAAGGAGGTATTGATTAGATACAAAAGGGGTGAATTATGGACCATCAAGATCCCTCCTTAATTAGCAGAATTACCAAAGGGCCTATCTGGACCCCCAGGGGTGACTTAGGGGACTGTTGTATCCTTGTGCTCAGTCCCTTGCTTCCTCTGCAGAGCCTCACCGCTCTGGGCCAGTAAATAAGATTGCTCCATCACACCCTGCAGTAGATCCGCCCTCTTTTTAACTCACCACTGCCCCTTCTCAAGGTACTTCCCTAACTATAAATCGGGAATGCCCTAAAATGTGGGGGCAGGGGAGAACAAATAGTACTAATTTGAATGGTACATTAGGTACATCATAAAAACTTTCTGGATCTCTGTTAGGAGCCTGACAACATTAACATTGTCAAAATGCAAACATTACTGTAAATGTACATGCAAATCCCTAGTTTTAGTATACCAATTATTACCTACTCTCCTGTTAGAAAAGCATCAAATGTCAAAAGACATAGTTCTTTTGTTAACAGTATCGAAAAAGCAGCATGAAAAGGCATGAGTCCTCATGAGAGCTGAGATTAAAAGCTGTGGTCAGGACACTTTACAATATTCTGTGGGAATAATAATTGGTTGAAGTGGAGTACCCTTCCCTGAGTCTAACACAAAATCATTGAACCCCCTTTACTCACCTAATTGTTGAGATTTCCTGCTCATCTTCCCCCACCCCAAACCCTTGAAAGTTCACGGGAGCCTTGAGGTTGGGAAGGCTTATGAACCAAACACACGCTCTCGACAGAGTACATGGTATAGGAAGAAGAGAGCACAGAGGTCCTGTTAGGTCTTCCTAACAACAGGGGCATGGCGGTACTGATTCAGCCGCTGTTCAGGGACTAACACTGTCCTGGCTCTTTCTTGCCTTTTTAGAGATAGGCCCACTCGAATCTCCATCTTCTGAGAAACCCCAAACCCTGTCTGCCTTCACTGAGAACCCAATATAGACGACATACTGTTGGGAATGGTCGGCCACACATTAGCTTGTAGGGATATATTGGTGGGGGTGAGCTTTGTGCTATGGATTGAGTACTATAATTCATTCACCTCTGTACACCTGAGAGTCAAAGATAAAAGAACTTTGTGGCCGGGCATGGTGGCTCATGGGCAATAGAGGGAGATCCTATCTCTGAAAAAAAAAATGAAAATAAAAATAAATAAAAGAACTTTGTGATTCCTGTAGTGGGAGTGAGGAGGGATTCCTGAGCACAGAGAGGGGAAATGCAACCCACTTAGGCCATGCTTCCTCCTCCATCCTACTCTCTACCATGCTTTCCAGTGAAGTCTGGAGAGGGAGTACGGGCCATGTGACTGGGGTCAGCAAACTTCTACAGAAGGCCATACAGGAAATGTTCTAGGCTGTGCAGGCCAGATGGCCTCTGTCACAACTACTCAACTCTGTTGCGGTAGTGTGAAAGCAGCCATAGATAATCCACAAACAAATGAATGTGGTTGTGTTCTAATAAAATTTTATTTAAAAAAAAAAAAAAGCAGCAGGCTGTATTGTCCTGTGAGCTGTAATTTGCTGACCCCTATCCTAGAGAGCTGGTCCTGATCAAATGGCTTGGCTTCCCCTCTTACAGAGGGTCCAGAGACAGCCTCTCAGATGATTCTCTCATGCAAAAATATGACGTATGAGGACAAATGCAAAGGCACCAGGCTCATTTAAATTCAGAGTAAAAATGCCCAAGGTCTACAGGGACTTCTGTGGTGATAGAATCTCAGACACTCTAAGCATTCACTGCTGGGATAAATAACCCGTGGGCAGGGTTCACATCGTGTTTCATTTGATCAAGTCGAGAGCATGTTTCATAAGTAAATGCAAATGCTCAAGAGTTTATCAGACTTTGTAGCAAGTGGCATGAATTTACATTCCTGGTCTCCCAGTAGACCTATGTAAAGGGCTCCCTCTCTGCCTTTCTCAGACGTCCTAGTTAGGTCCTGGGAGCTTCCTTCCAAGAACCACCTGCTGGACAGGGAGCTGCCCAGGAAATAGCTAAACCCATGATCCCTGCCACTCATATTAAGGGAACTCGAGACAAAAGTATAAAGCCTTCAAAACTGTAATTTCTAGATGAATAAGCCAATCAAGCCCTGTAGATTCAAGTACAATGATCACCAGTGTGATTTTCAGATACCAGTAGGAGAAGGTAACAAAATCAAGTGCCTGGACTGCTCCCTGCCCTGGCCCCATTCACTTCCAGTTGCCAATTATCGTCTCTTGAGCACCTGCCCCCCACCCCGCTTCTTGTCGTCCAGCAAGCATCTCAGCCTCTCTCTCATTACGGAGTCCCTGGCTGTTTCCCAGCAGAGGGACAGCTTCCTGCAGCACAGAAATGACAGCCTGTACCTTGATGCTGTTGACATCTTAATTCAGTCCCCTAACAATGTGCTATCCAAGACGATCCATTTGTTCCAGGTTGGGTTTCCCAAGGCATCCCTCCCCTGCATTTTACCAAGTCTATAGTTATTGCTATAGCTCCTATGCTTTACTGTCCTGACAAGAGGCTGTAAGGCAGAACAGGACCCTTTTTAAGCCTATATAAATTAGTGTCAGTCATAAAATTTACCCACTGAATTGCCCCGGAGTCCCGGGTTAAGAGAGCGGTGAGGAGGATCATTAGCTAAGCATGCATGTATGTTGGGTCCCATCAAGATTTCAACCCCAGGTTCCGTACATCCTGATGATGACAGGGAGGGATTTTTTCAAGCAGACTTACAGAGAAAAATTAATAAAGTCTCCATGGGCCTGTTATTCCTGTGTCTGGCTATAAATTCAGAATATTGAAATATTGAAACTTGTTCACGAATGAAGTACATTTTGTTAATTTCTCTCTAAGTCATAGGAAATTGTCCTCAGTAGGGTTAACTTATACCTGGTTTGAAAGTTTATCGTTAAGTGAGAGTGCTGAAATGTTAATTTGACTGCGTACATCCCTATAAATAAACGCTACCTCAATAATTCAAAATGATGCTAAAAATGTTCATCTTGACTCACCCACATGAAGCTTTGGGCGCCCAATAACAGCTACGACATTTGCATTTTCTGCATTTTGCTGGGACAAAGAGGAAAGACTACCTTATAACTAACTGCTCAGTGTCCTTTGTCTTCTCTCTGTCTCTCTCTCTCTCTCTCTCTCTGTCTGCCCAGGTCAACTGCCACTCTTATTTTATCAATTATACAACTCTTATTCCACTTCCCATATCTGGACCCTCCAGGCTAACCTCACATGTACCCTCTTCACCTTCACAAATCTGCATTTCCCTGGAGGAGGAAAAACAATTGTTCCTTCCCCTTTCCATGCACAAAGGTGACAGTGAGCTCAGGAGAGAGGCAGAAAGACACAGAATCCCTTCCAGGCCTGGTGAACACTCTGGACATTTTCTTTAAAGGGGTGATAAACTGACTTCTAATTAATAATAATATAAAGAGCTAACATTATTAACTGCTTACTACATGTCAGGCACTGTGCTAAGCACTTCATGTATATTTTACCCTCACAACAACCCAGTACAAGAGGTGCTGATTGAATACCTCTTTTAGATGGGGAAACTGAGGTATAGATAAGTTAAGTGACTTGCTCAGGACACACAGATAACAGTAGCGGTGGAATTTGGAACCAGGAAGCCTGGCCCCTGCTTTTAGCCTCTATGCTACCGCAGAAAAAGGAATGGAGGAAATACCATCCACCGTCTGGCTCTTGTTGGTTATGCAACTTCTCCAGAGATACTAGTCTCCATCATCCCATGTAGGATTTACTCAGTGCAAATTTAAAATGCCCAGTGGATTAATCTGGCAGCCAGCACCTTATCACCCTCCTCCCCTGGTCATGCAGTCAGCCCTCATCTGTTCAGGTAATGTAAACTCAGATTATTATTAGCTGAGAAATAATTATGAATATATATAATGCATTTATGTAAATATTAGAAGTATTACTGTAATGCTTTTTTTCTGTCTTTAATTGTGTCTAAAGTGTTATCGTGCGGGGTGATTTGATGTCTACAGCCTAATCTCTTAAACAAAATTGAGTTTTGTTTGTTTAGATTAAATGTGCCTGTGGCATAAATCCTTAGTTTAATAGAGACTGGATATATTTTTGAATTTTTAAAAAGGGAAATGTTTGTGCCTGGTTTGCTAAAAAGATGCCACTGACCTCTTTGTCAATGGCGTGCTTTTCTCGACTATTTTCCTGGTGTCTACTGGGAATAATGATACATGTATGAAATGGTCTGGCTGAGCTGGCGTTGCAGAACTGCTTTTGAAACAGTGCAAAATTAACTGTCCTACATATGCCCCAAACTGAAGACCTTGGCTTCATTGGCGTTTTTCTCTAATGGAGGTAATTATCCAAAGATAAACTACACACATGGACAAAACCCTGAAACAACAGCAGCAGTAAGAGTCAACCTCTATTTAGAGCTTTCGATGGGGCAGGTGCTATGCTAGGCAATTTACACAGATTAGGTGGTTCCTGTAGATTCGGTACACTATCGTACCCACTTAGACGAGAACAGTGAGGTATGGAAAGGCAAGTCACCCGGCTAGTAAAATAATAGAGCCAAGATTTAAACACAGATCCCATTCACAGTTTAGTCCTCTGACTCACTGTGATGCCCATTGAAGTGACCAAGTCCCAGGAGCTACAGGGGCCTGGTGGGCAATTTAAGTGAGGAGGCAGCGGGTGCAAGACAACAGGAGCAGTAGGGCTGCAGCAAGTGGAGAGAGCATAACCTAGTAGGAGAGGGGTTGCCACTCACATTGGGCAGGTAGGCAGGCCCAGGGTGGCCAGATCTTCTGATTGCCCATAACAGCCCCAAATCTGGAGTCCAATGAGAAATCTCCCAGTTGTTTGAATGTTGGCCCCTAATTTTATAAAAGCCTTATGCAAGTCAACAGCACACACGTGCAGCTCGTGCTGTGCCTACGGGCTGCTGTCTTCCACTTCTACTATACTGGCTCCCAACACACGGCGTCCCAGAGGCAATGCACGTACTCTCACATGTGACCTTCTGTGTGCAAGCGCTCCTGGATTCTGACCTCTCATTCTCTGATTCAACTTCATGAGCACGTGCTGCTGATGCAGAGGGAGTGGGTGAACCTGTCCATCACGATGCCCCATATTGCAATTTGCTCAGGTACCAATGGCCCCTTCAAGCTTTCCTGCATTCTCTCTGAGGGGACCAATATTTGCTTTGAGTGAGTTCTCATGATGATCTGTACTGCAGTTGGTTGTATTATATCTCCCTCTTACCTAGTACATTTCTGCTTTCTCCCTATTACATAGCCAGCATCTTGGGGACAGACCCAAAGTCTTATTAATTACCCTACTCTTTCCACCTTCTTCCAAGGCTGAGGTGAAGCTTGTCTGTATGTTAGTTAGACAAGTTCGGTTGTTTAATGAAGACCTAAAATCCAGTTACTTTGCCTCTCTAAACCTCAGTTTTCTCATCTGTTAAATGTTAATTCTCTAACTACAGGAATGACTTAATAGGTGTAGATTGCTTAGCACAGCACCTGAGGCATAAGGGACACTCAATAGAGGTAAGTTCTTACTGTTATTGTAACGTTCACAAATCACACATGGGACTTCATAGAGTAGAGCCAAGACTTACTAAACACCAGGGGGCCTATTACAGGTGGTCTTCACATCACAGATTGGGGTCTTAGGAACACATAAAAGTCTCTTTCAACTTAAGACAACAGCTAGAGTACCAAACATACTTTTACTGTCAACAACTGTAATTATTTATTTAAACCTAGTTAACACGTATTTTCCTTCATAACAGAAATATGCACAAATCTAAATGATGAATGTGCTAACTACTCTCTGTTATGGACTGAACTGTGTCCTCCCCCCAAATACCTATTTTGAAGTCCTAATCCCCAATATCCCTGACTGTGATCATATTTGGAGACAGAGCCTTTCAAGAGGTAATTAAGGTTAAATGAGGTCATATGGATGGGCCCTAATCCAATCAGACAGGTTTCTGTAAAAGAAGAGGATATTTGGACATATTATACATAAAGACACCAGAGAAAAGGTCATATGAGGACATGGTGAGAAGGTGGCCATGGCCAAGCTGAGGAGAGTGGCCTTGGAAGAAAACAAATCTGCCAACATCTTGATCTTGGACTTCCGGTGTCCAGAATTGTGAGAAAATATATTTCTGTTGCTTAAGCCAACCAGTCTGTGACATTGTGTTATGGCAACCTAGCAAAAGTAAGAAGGAAAAAATCCTTTTCTTTCTACCTTTCTAAGCTCTTGGGTGAGCCCCCTCTAACAGACAGTAATAAGGAAAAACATAGAAATTTATTTAAGTTTTTGAAACAAGAGCCCTCATAAAGAAATGAAGAACCCTCCCTCCCCGCCAAGGAGCTAGAGTTGAATGTTTATATACTGAATTGGACAGAGAGGAGTAAATTATGAAAATGTGACAAGGCGAAGGGGCCTAGGCCAGGGCAGTTAATCATGGAGAAGTGACTAGGAAGACAACGGCTCGTTTAACAAGGTTTCTTTGTACAGATTTCTCTCAGTTTTAACTTTGCGTCCTTGCTGATAAGAATGCTACATTCCTCCTGGTGTGGGGAGGACACTTTCCATATGTGAGTTTTATCTCCTGCTTTCAGAAAGAAAGAAAGGGCGGATCAGAGCACGCTTCTTGCACCTGCTGGTTTTTGAAGTGCCTTTAGCTCAAAATAATCCTTATGCCCAGGTGGCACATTTGGGGGGGGGGCACATTCTGCCATCCCTCACAAATGAACACGCCTTTCCTCCTTTGGACCTTGGCCTTTTCCGTCATGCAAATTCAGAACACTGGATGTGAATATCTGCCTGAAGTAAATGAGTGAAAAATGTATTTCAGGTGAAAGATCATATTTGCCTAAAACTCTGTCTCTTGGCCTAACATCTAGGGGATTTTCCAAAGAAGACTCACGTGTCAGATCCTGTCCGTGTCCTGTCCATGTCCCCTGGGCCGAACTCCTGTAGCACACACCAGCCAGACTTTAGACTGCCAGCATCACATCTCTGTGTGTGGAAGGTTTTCTCCTGGTGGCTGAAACCTACTCTGTCAGTGCTCAGGGCAGCCTGGCCATGCAGATAATTGATGCCCGGTGACCGATGGGAGTCGAGTGTAAGTACCCCAGCTCTCCCCCTAAATGAGGAAGCTCTAATAACTCTATGCTGGCTTCCAGTGTTCTCCCATAGGATTAAGCTTCCTTTACTGGAGTGGTAACTTTCTTAATAATGAACCTTTTATTGGCTTCCTTCTCTATCCCTGTTAAGTTCTCCACTATTCTGTTGGTGTTCCTAGGAGCACCTCCCAAGTAAACTACTAGCTCTCAAATTCTTATTTCAGGGCGTGATACTTGGAGGAACTAGAACTAAGAAACCTGCTTTTGGGCTACCGATATGTGTATATGAAGCTTCCACATGTAAAGATGCCACTCTCGTTTTTATTTAATGAGCTGACACAGTGCACTGAGTTCTTTCTATAGTAAGTCATCTATCCTATGGAGAAGTCTTGCAGCTTCTCTCTGCAGGGAGGGGTGCTCTCACAGTGCCTCTCTTGGCCTCACATAAATGCCTTTGCCTCCAATCAACTACTCTGCATTTTTTTCTTCCATAAATATGAAAGCCCAGTCCTTTCAATGCTCGTTGGCTTTCATTAGCTTGAACTCTTGCGTCATATCTATATTTTGTGTGTGTTTGCATCAGTGTGGTATGACCTCAGTAAGTTGTCTTGTAGCTGAGCCAAATGTTTCCTCATAGGGCTGTTACAATAACTGCTGTGAAGTTTGGTTTTCCTGGGAGGGATTGATTCTGAATAGGAGTCCAAGAGACTATGACAGAGCAAACTTCTTAGGAACAATACAAGCTGCCCTCCATGTGTGGTAAAGCCTTGGGTCAGTACCACTGCCTTAAGCCTGTCCTCCTTTACTTAGAGTTTGACAGAGTGCACATCAGAAGGTTTAGGTCTTCTCAGAGACTACTTGGAACAATGCTAAGGACACTTCAAGTTAAGCAACTTTCAGCATTCTGGGCTACGTTACCCCTTTGCAAACTACACACACCCAAGCCCTGTAGTTTGGAAGGACAACTCTGGGTTAAGCCTCCGATAGAGTGCATTCGTAAAGCCCATCCTGATCATGCATTTCACCTCCTCAGGTTTCGCGGTCAAGATCACGCATCTTTGCCTGTTCTGGAAAGGTTTTGTCACAGCAGTTGTCTCTGTTGAGACTTTTGTGAATCTCCTATGTTAGTGCATAAATCCTAAGAAGTACTGTCGGCTTAGGGGATTTACAGGAGAGGTTCAGGGCTCCATCATCTTAGTTTTTAATCAGCAGTTAATGCTACATGGTCTTCGGCACAAGGCTAAAGGCCAGAACCACAGTTTTAAAGGGCTGTAGCCAGTTCAGTCCGTGCCTCTCAGCCTTCTGCTCACTTACCAGTAGGAAGGAAATAACAGTGCATGGTACTCTATTATTTTCCCTCTAATAATTTTGAAAAGCCTCTCCTATGAATTGATTAAAGTATTATATGAAGGGAAGATTTCAAATATGCCCTGGGTAAATCAACTAACCTGTGTAAATCCACCCTTTACATTCGAATGGATTTCCTTAGAAGTAGGCCATTCTGTAAAATGATGAGGGTCCTAATCCTGTCTGTAGTTTAAACATGTTTAGTAAGATAACTTCTCTAAGCAACCTGTTGGGGTATTAGTTTGGACCTGATGCAAAAGGAGTTAGCAGTGAACTGCGCAGCATAAAAATCCGTGGTTTGGTTTCTCAGAATTTGTTTTCTAAAATTTAAAAACCCTTGTTTGTTTTTACTTTATTTTAATAATGGCAAATGAGTTTGTTGAGACTGAGGATTCGATACTATCTTACTATTCTTGACAAGGGTACTGAATACCAGAACTGCATTTGGCAGCTTGTTAAGAGCAGGTATCATGTTTGCCTGAATCCTTTCTTTCGTCTATATCCCATGTCATCATCTTGTGGGGTTTTTGCTTCAATATGTCTCAATTCATCCTTTCCTTTCCATTCCTGCTTTGACTATGTCATGGCCTAGGTTGTTTCATAGCCTGTCTGTCTGATAGCCCCAAGGCATCCTCCCTGATCTTAGTTCTTAATATTCCAGGCAACTCTGCCTTCTATTTCCTGGCTAACTATCCTGAAACATGCTTCCACCATGCCCCTCCCCTGCTCAGAAACATGCCCTGTTCCATGTGCCTTAGCACACACCTGCCGATGTCCTCTGCCTGACTTTCAAGACCCTCCATGGTCTAGCCTGTGCCATGCATCCCAGCATACTTTAATTTTTGACTACTCAACATGCTTTTTGTTTTTCCCATGTACCTTTTTGTTTTTCCCATGAACAAGCCATGACCATTTCCAAGGCCAGTGGGTATGGCTGTGCAGGTTGTGTTTTGCCAGACAGCAAAAATGGATAGATCACATAGATTTTCACCTAAATGGCAGCTGCTAGCATTGTGGAACCAGCAGCCCTGGTCGTTGCTGCTTCCATGATTTTGTTCCATTTCATTCCCTGTCTAAATCCTTCTCATCTTTCAGAACGTAGCTTGAACATGACGTCTTCCTCAACTATGCCAACTTTCATTGGGCTCCTTCTTCTATGAATTTCTGGAAGTCTTATAAGCTCTTATCACCCAAACACTTTCTAATAAGAACTCCCCTCCTGCAGAAGACACAGACCCTTGTCTCATCCATCTTTCCATCTCGCATCAGAACACATCTCATACAGAGCTTGGTGACTATTGGATAATTTTCTACTTTTTCAAATGTGAATGTTTTGACTCTCCCAATTAGATTCAAGCTCCTTGAGGGAATGAATTCTGCCATCCACATCTGTGGCTAACAGGGTACTGAGCATGGGATTGGTGTTCTATGAATATTGATTATTTGATGATTAAAACGGAAAGACAAAATGGACCTTAAATGTTGATAATCTTCCTTAAGGCAAAATCAGCATCATATCTGGTTTGATTCCAAAGATAGCTAAGGTGAATCAAAGGTGGGATTTTCAAGCAGATAAGGCCCATTCGAGGAAGCTGTCAAAATTGTCCAAGGAGAAGAAAGAATTAGTCATTTTTTTTTAACCAACAGTAATAAAGTAGATTTCAAGCAAGGCAGTTTCAATTATTTAGAACACTGAGTAGCGCTATTCAAGGCTATTAACATGCAAACTGAAAGGCAGAAAGGCTAGAAAAGCATCATCTCTGCCCTCTTGTTAGGACTGAAATATTATGAGGATTACCTATTGTTATGGCAGAAAATTATTCCAAATACATACCCAACAGTAACTATAAGGAGTCATGAATTCTCTAGTAAATGCTCCAGAAAACAGACACAAAATGCTGCCATCCCATCTGTCTTTTTCTTCACACAGAGTATCTGTACTGCCTTAGAAAGACAAATGAGAAATTCAAACAGAAAATAAAGTAGCCTTCTGCAAAAGCCTTATTTTGGCATTTTATCCTCTCCCATTTTACCACTCACATCTGATCCTATGCTGATTGTCACATCTTCTTCCTCAGAGTCCTTTCAGGATTGGAGCATAAACAGATGCGTTGCATTTCCATTAGAATCACCTCTTCCCAGACGGAACATCTCCAATCCCTCCCAGAATCACTTTGCCTACAGATATTGGTGCATCTCACAAACACTGGTGTGGAGTGTGATCTTTGTTCATTTCAAGGCTTGTGTCTTTTCATGGTAGTGGGGAACATCCATTTGTATCAGTTAGGTATCCACTAAGAGAAAGAGCAATCCTTTAAATTGCAGTTGAATTCATAATTAATGCCTCTTTGTGTAAATGGGGCAGCTTATATCTGTCTTTGTTTTTGGTCTGTCCATACATGCTCACATTTAGGAAGTTAGGCTTTACCCCAACTGCTGTAGGTCTTAGAAGATTTCCTTATTAGATTGCCCACATTGAAAATCTGATGCAGCCTATGTCTCTTTCACCAGAAAAATGCACAGGAATTTTTCATATACTTTCAGGAGGTTCCCAGCTCTTCTAAAGCCTTTGCACCCCAGAGTGAAAAGGATGATGAAGAAAATCTTTAACACTTAAATTCCTGACTGTGCCAGCACCATTCTAAGTACTTGACAAACAATAACCCATTTATTCCCCCAATAATCCTATGAGACAGCTTCTGTGATTATCCCCATTTTATAACTGAGGGAACTGATCCAAAGATGTGGCCTGTTCAGCTTCTCCTGATTAGTTAAAGGCAGAGGGAGGATTTGAGACCAGCCAGTCTGGCCCCAGAGACCACCGCGTGAGAGTACTGCTCGTTTAGGATTAGAAAACAGAAGAGAGATGGTAAGAAAGAAGGGAGGTAAGATAAAACACACAGTGCTTCTAAGCCTTCCCTATGATTTCATGGGCTCTTGAATTTATTTCATGTTCTCTTCTAATTTCTATACTGTAAATAGAGACCTAAAAAGTATCCCGTGCATATGCTTTGAGATAAATGATTAAAACCTTACAAACAAGAAGCCTTGTTGATCTTCTGAGTATCCGGTTTAAATAAGTATAAAGTTCTATTGTTACCATTTTGAAAGGTATCTGAAAGAATGTTTCCAATCTATATATTAGAAAAGTGAAACATTATCAGTTTTGATCTGGAATCATAAAATTACAGTTCCATGTAATCCTCACCATGCAGATAACCATACTATAAAGTAATGGGGAATTTACACAATATTCAGAAACAGTAACATCAGTCTCCAGGAAGTTCATAGCCAAAGAGGAGTCGAGGATAACAAAGACACAGATACCCCAGGGGGACTATGGCCAACACTGGCTCCCTCTGAATGGGACGGG